>JXCR01137901.1:28286-61012 GCA_002079205.1 Phalaenopsis hybrid cultivar | reverse complement strand
TTTTTTAGATATTATGGAAGTGAGCCTCATATAAAGTTTATGATTATGTCCTTAAAATTTGACAAGGAGAAAATGTATCTCTTGGATCACATCACATTGTTTAAAATAGTAATCTCTCTTTTACATATCAATGAACCCCCCTAAAATATTATGTATTCATTATGAAACTATGTCTCATCCTCTTTAAATTCAAATTGATGCTTCTAATTTAATTCAGAAAAGTTCATAAGCTGCTAAAAAACATGTATGGCTACTAAGGATGATGCAAGAGCCCTGTGAGTCTCAGAGGAATTCCACCACCTACATCTTGCAAGCCATGCTGGAAGTCAAGGATGTCAAGCCAATTGTTGTTGATGTTGTTTTAGCTTAGAGTCTCTGAGAAGGCTCCTTCAGCTAAGTTTTTTGGTCTTTAACACCTGAGAGAGCTCATCAATACTCATGTTATCAAAAACCACGATGACACTGCTTTTCCTGCCATGCAAATAAAAAGACAATGGAGCTAAAAAGTATAGCTTATAGGTTTTATAATCTCTTTTTTTTATAATGATAAACATATTTGGTTGTGTTTGTAATCATAATTTTTTTATTATACTAAAAATATAGCTCTCCTTAAATTTGTTTTTTTTTTAATATTAAAAATTTTTAGATACAAATATTTGTTGTGCTAAAACTTTATTATTTATTTTTGAATTTTAATTAAAAATGAAATGCAAGATTACAGACGGTTGCATATCAACTAGAACCAAGATAAAAAGGTTAATATAGAAAGCAAACTGAATGATTATAACTAACATTAATAAAAATATACCATATACAACAATTAATTAGCCATACACCTCTTTAATCCACGCCCTCCTCTTCTATTAGTTCACCTCATGCACCTGCCTACCATCCCATTATCTCTCTTCCATTTCACTTTAATCCAAGCCATCAATCCACTCCGTTAACTCGCCTCTTTGATCCTATCCATACACCTCATCATAACTCCCTTTCCCCCCAAAACTCCCAACTACCCACTCCCCCATGATGTTAGTCATGACCTCAGCTCCCCCAAGACTCCTCTCATTCCAAGTTTCGAAATTTGCTTCTCTCTTTTCTCCTCTCAAGTCAATGAAAATCTTTCTTCTTCTTCCTTCTTCCAAAACTAAAACCACCTCCTTTCTTTCTTCTTCAACCCATGAATAAGAAGAAAGGGGATCGAGGAAAGGAGAAAAGCAAGGAATTCAAGGAAGAACTTCAATTTCAAAAGGAAGGTATAACTTTTAATCCACTTGCAAATTCACTTTTCCACCATCAAATTTCAAAATTCTCTATGTGTCTTTCAATGATATGTGTTAATTTTAAAAATCCAACTTTCAATTTTTAAATCCTTAATGTATTTTATAACGTTATGTGTTAATACTGAAAATCCACCACCAAATTTTCAAACCTTTTATGTATCACCCAATATCACTTGTAAATTTTGAATTTCACCATTCAATTGTTAAATTCTTTATGTTTTCATCATGTTATATGTCAATTTTGGAAATCCCCATCATATTTTAGCCTTTGCATATGAAAACATAGGGCTTTTGCTCTGTTTAGGTTTTATGTCACTTTTATTACACTTTTCATTTTATAAACATAGGGTTTTTGTTCTCTTTATGTTCCATGGCATTTCTATCCCATTTTGCATGTTAGAAACATAGGAATTTTATTATATATGAAATATTTTGTGTTTATGTTGATATATTTGATGTAAATAGCATGCCCCCTCCATCTTACCTTGGGGTGACAGACTAAAATTTCCAATTTAATCCAGATATTTGGAAACTAAAGCGAGATGTTAGCCCTCTTATGAAGGAAAGTGAGAATTCTGGAGTGAGAGCTAGTATCTTCCCAGCCTAACCACGTTTTTAGGGACCAAACTCTGAATTAGTCAATGTTCTTCATGCACTTGACAGAGGGTAAAGAATATAATTGCTCCTATTTGTCATTGGCATCATTATATTTTAAGGATTACATTCCTAAATATTATCTAGGTCATTGAATGAGCAGGGTAGTCTATATCATCTCAAAATTCTTCAAACCAATTTACTCAGATATGTTATCTTTAGAATTAATAGTTGCATTTAGGAATAGTTATTATTCTAACATTTAATATTTATATTTAGGAGTAGTTGTTGGTTGTTTTAAACTTAAGATTTACAGTTAGGAGTACTTGTTAAAATTACTTAAATCGACATTCTAAACTAAGATCTGATAGTAGTAGACTAGAATTAGCCTAAGAGAATTCTTACCTTGCTTCTTTGTAGAATCAATACTAGGGTTTTTAAAGAAAGCAATATATTACTTGAAATGATATGTATACTTGCATAGTCCCTAGTGTGTAAATTATTTTCCAAATTTTATAACATTTCAATTTTGCGCACTAGCCATTGAATATAAATTGTGTCAAGCTTTTGGTCATCTTTTGGAAGCTAAATTACTGCATAATTGAGGGTCGGGTCAGGCGCTAGGCTCACAATAAAGGGGCACTGATGCACCAAAAATATATGTATTTTTAGACTTATATTTTATTCTCATTTTTTGTGATATTGCATTTTAAAGGAAGGTATTTTTTATGTTTTGTTACAGGTTAATGATTTTTAGGACTTGAGGCAAAAAGAAAGCAAAAAAAATGAAATTTGGAGTCAAAATGGCGTTTTAGGAAAAAAATACTTAGCATCACTGGCGCCCGCTCCAGACTGGACGCCAATGGCACCATTTGATAGAGTGCACAGAATTAAATTCAAGCAACAGACGCCGACGACGCCATCGTGGGCACTGACGGCGTCATCGTGGGCATCTATGGCTCCAAGGTCACTGCTGGGTGAAATTCTAGAAGATTCGATGAATTTGGACGCTTTTTTAAGAGTTATTGGAGGCACCTCTTAGAAAACTGACATTATGCATTATTTACAGCGAAAATTGCTTAGAAAAGATGGTAGTTAGATGGGGCTAGAGGGTAATTAAGTTTATTTGAGTGTTCTATTATTTAGTGTGGTGAGTCTAAGTGTGATTTTCTCCTAAGAGTTGTTAAGAGAGGGAGAGCAGTGAGAGATTTCTTTTTCCATACATCTTTGAAGTGAAAATC
Source organism: Phalaenopsis hybrid cultivar (assembly GCA_002079205.1). Taxonomy (NCBI): domain Eukaryota; kingdom Viridiplantae; phylum Streptophyta; class Magnoliopsida; order Asparagales; family Orchidaceae; genus Phalaenopsis; species Phalaenopsis hybrid cultivar. Next base: position 57,897 of record JXCR01137901.1, on the reverse strand, counting down.
AAGAGCCTTATAAAGATAGACACAGTTCAAGAGAGGCTACAAGGGATTTTCATTGAGAAAGAGTTACATATAAGTGATGTTTGTTTATTATTGTTGTATAAACTTTTTTTTTATTTATGAAATTCATATTTTATTGTATCTTTCTCATGAGGTCTGAGTATTTTTCTTTATCTTTCTCCCTACTTGAAGATATGATGAAATGAAAAGATAATTTGGATGTGCTAATTTTAAAATATAAAATAAATTGTGATGATTTTTCTACTCTATTCTTAATTTATTTTTTGATCTGGTCAATTAAAATGTTAAAATCTGTTGTAAAACATATGATCCGGGAAATGAAGTATGAGTTCTACATCAAAGTGAGAATCACATTCAATTCTATGAATGAGTGTTTCGTTCATGAAATTGAGTGCAAATAAATGGGGATATATATATTATCGGGCAAAAATTGCAGATTTTAGAGTGACAGACTAAAATCCCTAATTTGGTCTTAGTGTTTAAGAACTAAACCGAGAGTTAGCCTTTAGGGGAAGAGAAGTGGGAGCTCTGGAGTGAGAGTCAGTATCCTCCCAGTCTAACCACGGATTTAGAGACTAATCTAAGATTAGCCAACGATTCTCTATAACACTTAACTAAAGGTAGAGAATTAAAATTGTTTCTATTTGGCACAACACAAATTCAAATCATTTATCTCTCTCATTTAACCAAAAACTCATTGTAGTGGGAAAAATGTTTTCTCATATTTGATAACTTCGTCACAGAAACATAGTTTGGTAGTTAAAGTTTAACTTTACTTTATAGTCTTGATAGTAGTTGATAATTTAGTTCTGATAGCACCTTAAACATTTAAAATTAGTATAGTAGGCTTTCTTTATTATTGTGAAATTCCTAATTTAAATTACCATTACAAATTTAAATCTTCCCCGTGGGATCGATATTTGGGGCTTAAACAGAAAGTCTTGTATTACTCAATAATGATATGTATACTTGCGTAAAATCCAACATAAATTGCTTCAAATTCTTATTAATAAATAACAAATCAAATTTTTGGCGTCGTTGCAAAGCGGAGTCATCTTCATTAATTTTACACAACTATAATTTTCGGGATCAAGTTTTTGGCGCCGTTGTCGGAGAAAGTAACGGTAAATTAAATATATTTGGTAAATTAGGAAATTTAGCTATAAATATATAAAAAAAAGTTAAAAATTTTAAAAATCATTTAAGAGTATTTTTAAGAATTTTTTTTTTTGCTTATTATATTTATTTATGTGTAATATTGGATCTGAAGGTTTAGTATCTTACGATTCAGAATTAGAATGTACTATTAGAAAAGTTCAAAAACAACAAAAAGAAATTAAAAGTTTGAACGAAATGACAAATAACTTAGATAATCAAAGAATGAAAATCGACAAAGACCTTTAAAAGATTATGTTAATCATACAGCAGATGAACTTCACTTGACTATTCAAAATCTTGATGTTGTTGTTAATTCATTTAAGCTTAAACCTGTTATTATCCAAATTGTACAAAATAATCAGTTTGGAAGAACACTTACTGAAGATCCTAACTTACATCTTACTAGTTTTCTTGAAATTTATGCTACTTTTAAATATGATGAAGTGTTTAATGATGTTGTCAGGCTCAAACTTTTTCCATTTTCATTAAGGGACAAAGCTAAAGTTTGGTTAAATTCATTAGCACCTGGATTTATCATAACTTGGGGAGAACTTTCACAAAAATATTTTGGCTAAATATTGTCCACCCTTGAAAAATGCGAAGCTTAGAAATGAAATTACATTTTTTTGTCAGTTCGAAGAGATGAAGTCTGAGAAAGATTTAAAGACCTCCTTAGGAGATGTCCACACCATGTTTTACCAGATTAGCTAATAATTCAAACATTTTACAATTGATTAGTAGGATCACTTACATATGTTATAAATTGTACTGCAGGTGGATCATTAATGTCAAAAACTTTCGATGAAGCATATTCTTTAATAGAGAAAATAACTACTAACAATTTTCAATGGCCCTCTGAATGGGTAAATCCAAAAAGAGTAACTAGTATTTATGATTCTGATGCAATGCCTATTTTAGAATCTCAAATTACTGCTATATCAGAAAAGATTGATTAAATTGGAGTGAACTATTCTCAAATACCACCAATGTTAGAGGAAAATGCACTAGGACAGATAATTGATAATTGATTGTTTTATGAAACTTTTAATGCTATAAATAATTAAAATAATAATCCCTATTCTAATTATTATAATTCTGGATGGAAAAATCACCGTAATTTTAGTTGAAATAATTATAACAATTCGGTGAACCCCTCAGGAAATTCAAATAACTAAGTGAATCCTAACTATAAATCTTATTATTCTCCTGGATTTAACAATAACTCACAAGTTAAGGAGAAGAAATTGATTATGGAAGAAGTAATTTTGAATATGAAAAATCAAATACAAAATCAAGGGCCTACAATTATGAATATTGAAAATCAATTAGGACATATTGCTACTGCACTTAGTAACAAACCTTTGGGAATTCTTCCGAGTACTGTTGAAGTTAATCCAAGAGATCAGAATAAAGAGCAAATTAAAGCTATTCAATTACAAAGTGAAAAATAAGTGGAAAGATGAATCCAAAGAGAAATTGAAGTTGAGGAGAAGGTAAAAATTGAAAGCGGCATTGATGAAAATAAACCAATACAAATTTCTTTAGAAAAATTGATACCTTTGTTTCCTCAATGGTTGAAATAGAAGAATAAAGATAAATAATTTACAAAATTTTTGGAAATTCTTAAAAAGTTAACAATAAATATTCCTTTCATTGAAGCTTTTGAACAAATGTCAAGTTATGTGAAATTTATGAAGGATATAATAAACAAGAAAATGAAGTTTGTAGTTCACGAGATCGTTGCACTTGGTAAAGAATGCAACGCTATTATTCAGAAAAAGTTTCCTGAAAAGTTAAAAATCTTATTAGTTTTATTATACATTGTGCTATTGGTGAAATTTTTTTTGGAAATGTCTTATGTGACTAGGAGCTAGTATTAACTTAATGCCTCTATCAATTTTTAAGTGTTTAAATTTAGGAGAGATTTTCCCTAATATTGTAACTCTTCAGTTTGATGATCGATCAATAACTTATTTTAAAGGAGTTATAGAAGATGTATTAGTGAAAGTGAATAAATTTATTTTTCCTGTAGACTTTATTGTATTAGATATGGAGATTTCTATTATTTTGGGGAAACCATTTCTTGCAACAATGAGTGTTGTGATAGATGTGAAAAAAGGAGAAATAATAATGAGAGTCAATGATCAATAAGTAATATTTGATATAGCAAAAACTATGGAAATATCCTGTGATAGAAAAAGATAATGAATGTTTTAGAATAGAAGTTACTGATTATCTAAGTAATGAGCAATTTAAAAGAATGTTTGAAGAAAAATTAAGGCAAGAAGAGTATTTTGAGAATGAGAATGAAATAAAAAGAGAGAATTATATTATGTCCATGACAAATTTCAAAGTTTAGACCTTTTAGAAAATGATAATAAAAATCTTATTCCTTCAAGTATTAAACCACCTGAACTTGAACTTAAAGTATTACCTGCTCATTTAAAATACGTATTTTTAGAAGATTCATCTACATTGCATGTTATTATATCTTCTGATTTAATTAAAATTTAAGAACAAAATCAGTAAAAATGTTGAAAAGATATAAAAAGGCCTTTGGTTGGACTTTAGCAGATATTAAAGGAATCAGTTCTTCAATTTATATGCACAAAATTCTATTAGATGAATAATACGAACCTAAAGCTGATCCTCAGAGGAGAATAAACTCATTAATGAAAGAATTTATTAAAAAAGAAATTTTAAAATGGTTAGATGTTGGAATTATATATTCTATTTCAGACAATGTTTTGGTAAGTCTGATTCACTGTGTTACAAAGAAAGGAGGAGTGACAGTTGAAGTAAATAAGAAAAATGAATTATTTCCAATAAGACAAGTTAATGGTTGGCAAACTTGTATAGACTATAGAAAATTAAACATGGTCACGAGGAAAGATCATTTTCCTTTACCTTTTCTAGACCAAATGTTGGATAGATTGGCTGGAAACACATATTACTGTTTTCTATATGGATATATCGGGTATCACTAAATTTCAATTGCTCCTGAGGATCAAGAGAAAACAACATTTACAAGCACTTATGGAAAATTTGCTTTTCGTAGAATATCTTTTGGATTATGTAATGCACCTGCAACATTTCAAAAATGAATGATGTCAATTTTTAGTAATTTAATTGAATGTAGAATGTAAGTGTTTATGGATTATTTTTCTATAATTGGAACTTCATTTAAATTATGTTTAGATAATTTAGAAAAAGTTCTGGAATTATGTGAAAAAAATCAACGTAGTATTAAATTGGGAAAAATGATAATTTATGGTTACATGAGGAGGAATTGTACTTGGGCATAAATTTTCTGAAAATGGCATAGAAGTAGATCCAACAAAAATTCAAGTTATTGATAAATTACTGCCTCCTACTACAGGTGTTATATTAAAGATTTTTCAAAAATTACTAAGCCTTTATGCCAACTTTTAGAAAAGAATACGAAATTTAATTTTAATGAGGAATGCATAAAAGCATTTGAACTATTGAAAGAAAAATTAATAGTTGCTCCTATACTAGTTCCACCTGATTGAGAGAAACCATTTAAAATAATGTGTGTTGTTTGTGATCATGCTATTAGAGTTGTTTTAGGGCAAAGACATAACTAGATTTTTAAAGTAATACTCTAAATGATGCTCAAATTAATTACCTATGCATTTGATAAGTTTAGACCTTATTTAATTGGAGCCAAATGTATGGTACATATAGATCATTCTGCTATCAAATATTTGATGCAAAAGAAGAATGTTAAACCAAGATAAATCAGATGGATACTTCTGCTGCAAGAGTTCAATTTTTTGGCAGTTGATATAAAGGGAAATGATAATCAAATAGCTGGTCATTTGTCTAAAATATAACAAGAAATATTAACTAATTTTGCAAATGAAATTTTAAAACTTTCTCTGATGAACAATTGTATAATATTGATATAAATGATATACAGTAGTATGTCGATATAGTAAATTATATTGTGAGTGATATTCTGCCACAAGATGTTAAGAATAAACAAATAAAGGAATTTATTTATGATTCAAAATTCTATTTTTGGGATGACCCATATTTATATAAAGAGTGTAAATATTTAATCATTAGAAGATGTGTGCCTTGCAAAGAAACTAAACAAATAATTGAACGATGTCATGATTCTGAATTTGGAGGACATTTTGGAACTAGTAGACCTGCACATAAAATTTTACAATCTGGATTTTATTGACCTAGTTTTTTTAAAGATGTTAATAAATATATTAAAACATGCGATCAATGTCAACGAGTAGGAAATATTTCTAGAAGAAATGAAATGCCTCTAAATTACAGATTGAAAGTTGAAATTTTTTGTGTGGGGATTAAATTTTATGGGACAATTTATGCCTTCATTTAGAAATTTATATACATTGCTTGTTGTTGATTATATCTCCAAATGGATTGAAGCTGTTATTGCATCTAAATGTGATACTCAGAGTATTTCTAAATTTTTAAATAAAAATATTTTTACAAGATATGAAATGCCAAGAATGATTATTATGGATGAAGGGTCCCATTTTAGGTATAAGAGGATTGAGAAATTGGTTAAAAAATATAATATTATGCATAGATTTTCTATTGCTTATCATCTTCAGACTAGCAGTGTAATAGAAATATCAAATCGTGAAATAAAGCAAATTTTAGAAAAAGTTGTAAATCCTTAAAAATTGGATTGGTCTGCTAGTTTAGATACTGCACTATAGGCATATATAACTTTCTATAAGACTCCAATTGGAATGTCCCCATATAGACTTATTTTTGGTAAAACATGTCACTTACTAGTAGAATTGAAACATAAAGCATTTTGGGCTATTAAGGAATTTAATTTTAATCTAAAGGATGTTGGTGAGAAAAGATTGTTGCAACTCAATGAATTCAAGGAGATTAGAGACGAAGCATATGATAATACAAAAATTTATAAAGAGAAAATAAAAATATGGCACGATCAGAAGATTATAAAAAAGAAATTTGAATGTGGACAGGAGGTTCTATTATTCAATACTAGACTGAGATTATTTCAAGGAAAACTAAAATCTAGATGGTTAGGACAATTAAATGTGATTAAAGTTTATCATTATGGAACTGTAGTTAGTAAATATCCTAAAACTGGAAAGATATGTAAAATTAATGGGCATCGATTGAAATATTATTATGAAGGGCACATGCCACAATTTAAAGAAATTTTAATTTTGAGTTATCTGAATTAAACATTGGAACGTCAGGCTAACGACGTTAAACTAAACGCTTTTTGGGAGGCAACATATATATATATATATATATATATATCTTAGTATTTTATTTAATAATAGTTATTTGTATTAGAAAATAATAAAACTGTAAAATCCTACACAATCTTATATATCATAAATCAAGATCAATATTGGTAGTGGATGAAAATCTGGAAATAAATTGAACCAAAAAATGAAAACGCAACTTTGGCATTGGGGGCGCCGAGTGCAGTTTCGGTAGTTTAGGATGAATTTGGCAGACTTTGGCAGGATTTCACTTCAAAATAACTCGATAATGGTCTTTTTAAAGGCATGAAAACTATTTTGAATGACCAGAAACTTCCAGATTTTAAAATTCATGGCTTATAATTCCAGAAACACTTCAAGGTATGGAGTTTTCAATAGAAGAAAGTTCATCAGTTTTGCTGCGCATGGATTATAAAACAAAGTTATCATTAAGAAGAGACTTATCAAGGAGAGAGACTTTATCAATCATAAATTTAGTAATCCAAGTTCTCAGATTAAGAAAATCATAGTATAGAGGCGTTGGGAAGTTCTATGTTACACTACCGCTGTGGTACTTGTTCCAGTGGTAAAAGAATTTTACGCTAACCTACATGGAATTAACCAAGGAGTTGTCTTCGTTCGAGGTAAGGGTGTACCATTTACTCCATCTCAAATTAACGATATGTTTATGATATAAAGTGTGGCGATCTGTCATTATACGAACTTTATACCAACAAATAATATGATTTATGATCTATACCAATTTCTGACAGATGAAAATGATAATTGAGAAATCAGAGACAAGGAGTAGTTAGTTTCTTTGTTTCACTACTTAATATGATATCTAAATAATGGTATTTATTCATCTATGCNTTGATGACTCAACAAGCACTATGCTTCCCTTTTGGACCAGGCTAAACCATGTTTAACCCACCCTAGATGAGCCATGGACCAAAGGTCCCCTAAATTAAGGGATTTGTTTTTTAAATTGCTTAAACCGAAGATACCTTTGTGAAAACCTATCACTAGCACAAATTAGTTGCTGTGACAGATTCCTCCGCGGTTCCTGAGCCACCTAAGCACCTCCCCTACCAGGGCCAACCACCCTAGTCATCANAATTCTTCAAACCAATTTACTCAGATATGTTATCTTTAGAATTAATAGTTGCATTTAGGAATAGTTATTATTCTAACATTTAATATTTATATTTAGGAGTAGTTGTTGGTTGTTTTAAACTTAAGATTTACAGTTAGGAGTACTTGTTAAAATTNAGATATGTTATCTTTAGAATTAATAGTTGCATTTAGGAATAGTTATTATTGTAACATTTAATATTTATATTTGGAGTAGTTGTTGGTTGTTTTAAACTTAAGATTTGCAGTTAGGAGTACTTGTTAAAATCACTTAAATCGACATTCTAAACTAAGATCTGATAGTAGTAGACTAGAATTAGCCTAAGAGAATTCTTACCTTGCTTCTTTGTAGAATCAATACTAGGGTTTTTAAAGAAAGCAATATATTACTTGAAATGATATGTATACTTGCATAGTCCCTAGTGTGTAAATTATTTTCCAAATTTTATAACATTTCAATTTTGCGCACTAGCCATTGAATATAAATTGTGTCAAGCTTTTGGTCATCTTTTGGAAGCTAAATTACTGCATAATTGAGGGTCGGGTCAGGCGCTAGGCTCACAATAAAGGGGCACTGATGCACCAAAAATATATGTATTTTTAGACTTATATTTTATTCTCATTTTTTGTGATATTGCGTTTTAAAGGAAGGTATTTTTTATGTTTTGTTATAGGTTAATGATTTTTAGGACTTGAGGCAAAAAGAAAGCAANAAGGGGCACTGATGCACCAAAAATATATGTATTTTTAGACTTATATTTTATTCTCATTTTTTGTGATATTGCATTTTAAAGGAAGGTATTTTTTATGTTTTGTTACAGGTTAATGATTTTTAGGACTTGAGGCAAAAAGAAAGCAAAAAAAATGAAATTTGGAGTCAAAATGGCGTTTTAGGAAAAAAATACTTAGCATCACTGGCGCCCGCTCCAGACTGGGCGCCAATGGCACCATTTGATAGAGTGCACAGAATTAAATTCAAGCAACAGACGCCGACGATNAATGAAATTTGGAGTCAAAATGGCGTTTTAGGAAAAAAATACTTAGCATCACTGGCGCCCGCTCCAGACTGGACGCCAATGGCACCATTTGATAGAGTGCACAGAATTAAATTCAAGCAACAGACGCCGACGACGCCATCGTGGGCACTGACGGCGTCATCGTGGGCATCTATGGCTCCAAGGTCACTGCTGGGTGAAATTCTAGAAGATTCGATGAATTTGGACGCTTTTTTAAGAGTTATTGAAGGCACCTCTTAGAAAACTGGCATTATGCATTATTTACAGCGAAAATTGCTTAGAAAAGATGGTAGTTAGATGGGGCTAGAGGGTAATTAAGTTTATTTGAGTGTTCTATTATTTAGTGTGGTGAGTCTAAGTGTGATTTTCTCCTAAGAGTTGTTAAGAGGGGGAGAGAAGTGAGAGATTTCTTTTTCCATACATCTTTGAAGTGAAAATCAAGAGCCTTATAAAGATAGACACAGTTCAAGAGAGGCTACAAGGGATTTTCATTGAGAAAGAGTTACATATAAGTGATGTTTGTTTATTATTGTTGTATAAACNTTGAGTGTTCTATTATTTAGTGTGGTGAGTCTAAGTGTGATTTTCTCCTAAGAGTTGTTAAGAGAGGGAGAGCAGTGAGAGATTTCTTTTTCCATACATCTTTGAAGTGAAAATCAAGAGCCTTATAAAGATAGACACAGTTCAAGAGAGGCTACAAGGGATTTTCATTGAGAAAGAGTTACATATAAGTGATGTTTGTTTATTATTGTTGTATAAACTTTTTTTTTATTTATGAAATTCATATTTTATTGTATCTTTCTCATGAGGTCTGAGTATTTTTCTTTATCTTTCTCCCTACTTGANTTCATATTTTATTGTATCTTTCTCATGAGGTCTGAGTATTTTTCTTTATCTTTCTCCCTACTTGAAGATATGGTGAAATTAAAAGATAATTTGGATGTGCTAATTTTAAAATATAAAATAAATTGTGATGATTTTTCTACTCTATTCTTAATTTATTTTTTGATCTGGTCAATTAAAATGTTAAAATCTGTTGTAAAACATATGATCCGGGAAATGAAGTATGAGTTCTACATCAAAGTGAGAATCACATTCAATTCTATGAATGAGTGTTTCGTTCATGAAATTGAGTGCAAATAAATGGGGATATATATATTATCGCGCAAAAAATTGCAGATTTTAGAGTGACAGACTAAAATCCCTAATTTGGTCTTAGTGTTTAAGAACTAAACCGAGAGTTAGCCTTTAGGGGAAGAGAAGTGGGAGCTCTGGAGTGAGAGTCAGTATCCTCCCAGTCTAACCACGGATTTAGAGACTAAATCTAAGATTAGCCAACGATTCTCTATAACACTTAACTAAAGGTAGAGAATTAAAATTGTTTCTATTTGGCACAATACAAATTCAAATCATTTATCTCTCTCATTTAACCAAAAACTCATTGTAGTGGGAAAAATGTTTTCTCATATTTGATAACTTCGTCACAGAAACATAGTTTGGTAGTTAAAGTTTAACTTTACTTTATAGTCTTGATAGTAGTTGATAATTTAGTTCTGATAGCACCTTAAACGTTTAAAATTAGTATAGTAGGCTTTCTTTATTATTGTGAAATTCCTAATTTAAATTACCATTACAAATTTAAATCTTCCCCGTGGGATCGATATTTGGGGCTTAAACAGAAAGTCTTGTATTACTCAATAATGATATGTATACTTGCGTAAAATCCAACATAAATTGCTTCAAATTCTTATTAATAAATAACAAATCAAATTTTTGGCGTCGTTGCAAAGCGGAGTCATCTTCATTAATTTTACACAACTATAATTTTCGGGATCAAGTTTTTGGCGCCGTTGTCGGAGAAAGTAACGGTAAATTAAATATATTTGGTAAATTAGGAAATTTAGCTATAAATATATAAAAAAAAGTTAAAAATTTTAAAAATCATTTAAGAGTATTTTTAAGAATTTTTTTTTTTGCTTATTATATTTATTTATGTGTAATATTGGATCTGAAGGTTTAGTATCTTACGATTCAGAATTAGAATGTACTATTAGAAAAGTTCAAAAACAACAAAAAGAAATTAAAAGTTTGAACGAAATGACAAATAACTTAGATAATCAAAGAATGAAAATCGACAAAGACCTTTAAAAGATTATGTTAATCATACAGCAGATGAACTTCACTTGACTATTCAAAATCTTGATGTTGTTGTTAATTCATTTAAGCTTAAACCTGTTATTATCCAAATTGTACAAAATAATCAGTTTGGAAGAACACTTACTGAAGATCCTAACTTACATCTTACTAGTTTTCTTGAAATTTATGCTACTTTTAAATATGATGAAGTGTTTAATGATGTTGTCAGGCTCAAACTTTTTCCATTTTCATTAAGGGACAAAGCTAAAGTTTGGTTAAATTCATTAGCACCTGGATTTATCATAACTTGGGGAGAACTTTCACAAAAATATTTTGGCTAAATATTGTCCACCCTTGAAAAATGCGAAGCTTAGAAATGAAATTACATTTTTTTGTCAGTTCGAAGAGATGAAGTCTGAGAAAGATTTAAAGACCTCCTTAGGAGATGTCCACACCATGTTTTACCAGATTAGCTAATAATTCAAACATTTTACAATTGATTAGTAGGATCACTTACATATGTTATAAATTGTACTGCAGGTGGATCATTAATGTCAAAAACTTTCGATGAAGCATATTCTTTAATAGAGAAAATAACTACTAACAATTTTCAATGGCCCTCTGAATGGGTAAATCCAAAAAGAGTAACTAGTATTTATGATTCTGATGCAATGCCTATTTTAGAATCTCAAATTACTGCTATATCAGAAAAGATTGATTAAATTGGAGTGAACTATTCTCAAATACCACCAATGTTAGAGGAAAATGCACTAGGACAGATAATTGATAATTGATTGTTTTATGAAACTTTTAATGCTATAAATAATTAAAATAATAATCCCTATTCTAATTATTATAATTCTGGATGGAAAAATCACCGTAATTTTAGTTGAAATAATTATAACAATTCGGTGAACCCCTCAGGAAATTCAAATAACTAAGTGAATCCTAACTATAAATCTTATTATTCTCCTGGATTTAACAATAACTCACAAGTTAAGGAGAAGAATTGATTATGGAAGAAGTAATTTTGAATATGAAAAATCAAATACAAAATCAAGGGCCTACAATTATGAATATTGAAAATCAATTAGGACATATTGCTACTGCACTTAGTAACAAACCTTTGGGAATTCTTCCGAGTACTGTTGAAGTTAATCCAAGAGATCAGAATAAAGAGCAAATTAAAGCTATTCAATTACAAAGTGAAAAATAAGTGGAAAGATGAATCCAAAGAGAAATTGAAGTTGAGGAGAAGGTAAAAATTGAAAGCGGCATTGATGAAAATAAACCAATACAAATTTCTTTAGAAAAATTGATACCTTTGTTTCCTCAATGGTTGAAATAGAAGAATAAAGATAAATAATTTACAAAATTTTTGGAAATTCTTAAAAAGTTAACAATAAATATTCCTTTCATTGAAGCTTTTGAACAAATGTCAAGTTATGTGAAATTTATGAAGGATATAATAAACAAGAAAATGAAGTTTGTAGTTCACGAGATCGTTGCACTTGGTAAAGAATGCAACGCTATTATTCAGAAAAAGTTTCCTGAAAAGTTAAAAGATTTTATTAGTTTTATTATACATTGTGCTATTGGTGAAATTTTTTTTGGAAATGTCTTATGTGACTAGGAGCTAGTATTAACTTAATGCCTCTATCAATTTTTAAGTGTTTAAATTTAGGAGAGATTTTCCCTAATATTGTAACTCTTCAGTTAGANCTTAATGCCTCTATCAATTTTTAAGTGTTTAAATTTAGGAGAGATTTTCCCTAATATTGTAACTCTTCAGTTTGATGATCGATCAATAACTTATTTTAAAGGAGTTATAGAAGATGTATTAGTGAAAGTGAATAAATTTATTTTTCCTGTAGACTTTATTGTATTAGATATGGAGATTTCTATTATTTTGGGGAAACCATTTCTTGCAACAATGAGTGTTGTGATAGATGTGAAAAAAGGAGAAATAATAATGAGAGTCAATGATCAATAAGTAATATTTGATATAGCAAAAACTATGGAAATATCCTGTGATAGAAAAAGATAATGAATGTTTTAGAATAGAAGTTACTGATTATCTAAGTAATGAGCAATTTAAAAGAATGTTTGAAGAAAAATTAAGGCAAGAAGAGTATTTTGAGAATGAGAATGAAATAAAAAGAGAGAATTATATTATGTCCAGGATAAACTTGAAACTTTAGATGTTTTGAAAAATGATAATAAAAATCTTATTCCTTCAAGTATTAAACCACCTGAACTTGAACTTAAAGTATTACCTGCTCATTTAAAATACGTATTTTTAGAAGATTCATCTACATTGCATGTTATTATATCTTCTGATTTAATTAAAATTTAAGAACAAAATCAGTAAAAATGTTGAAAAGATATAAAAAGGCCTTTGGTTGGACTTTAGCAGATATTAAAGGAATCAGTTCTTCAATTTATATGCACAAAATTCTATTAGATGAATAATACGAACCTAAAGCTGATCCTCAGAGGAGAATAAACTCATTAATGAAAGAATTTATTAAAAAAGAAATTTTAAAATGGTTAGATGTTGGAATTATATATTCTATTTCAGACAATGTTTTGGTAAGTCTGATTCACTGTGTTACAAAGAAAGGAGGAGTGACAGTTGAAGTAAATAAGAAAAATGAATTATTTCCAATAAGACAAGTTAATGGTTGGCAAACTTGTATAGACTATAGAAAATTAAACATGGTCACGAGGAAAGATCATTTTCCTTTACCTTTTCTAGACCAAATGTTGGATAGATTGGCTGGAAACACATATTACTGTTTTCTATATGGATATATCGGGTATCACTAAATTTCAATTGCTCCTGAGGATCAAGAGAAAACAACATTTACAAGCACTTATGGAAAATTTGCTTTTCGTAGAATATCTTTTGGATTATGTAATGCACCTGCAACATTTCAAAAATGAATGATGTCAATTTTTAGTAATTTAATTGAATGTAGAATGTAAGTGTTTATGGATTATTTTTCTATAATTGGAACTTCATTTAAATTATGTTTAGATAATTTAGAAAAAGTTCTGGAATTATGTGAAAAAAATCAACGTAGTATTAAATTGGGAAAAATGATAATTTATGGTTACATGAGGAGGAATTGTACTTGGGCATAAATTTTCTGAAAATGACATAGAAGTAGATCCAACAAAAATTCAAGTTATTGATAAATTACTGCCTCCTACTACAGGTGTTATATTAAAGATTTTTCAAAAATTACTAAGCCTTTATGCCAACTTTTAGAAAAGAATACGAAATTTAATTTTAATGAGGAATGCATAAAAGCATTTGAACTATTGAAAGAAAAATTAATAGTTGCTCCTATACTAGTTCCACCTGATTGAGAGAAACCATTTAAAATAATGTGTGTTGTTTGTGATCATGCTATTAGAGTTGTTTTAGGGCAAAGACATAACTAGATTTTTAAAGTAATACTCTAAATGATGCTCAAATTAATTACCTATGCATNATGTGTGTTGTTTGTGATCATGCTATTAGAGTTGTTTTAGGGCAAAGACATAACTAGATTTTTAAAGTAATATATTCTACTAGTAAAACTCTAAATGATGCTCAAATTAATTACCTATGCAATTGATAAGTTTAGACCTTATTTAATTGGAGCCAAATGTATGGTACATATAGATCATTCTGCTATCAAATATTTGATGCAAAAGAAGAATGTTAAACCAAGATTAATCAGATGGATACTTCTGCTGCAAGAGTTCAATTTTGTGGCAGTAGATATAAAGGGAAATGATAATCAAATAGCTGGTCATTTGTCTAGACTATAACAAGAAATATTAACTAATTTTGCAAATGAAATTTTAAAACTTTCTCTGATGAACAATTGTATAATATTGATATAAATGATATACAGTAGTATGTCGATATAGTAAATTATATTGTGAGTGATATTTTGCCACAAGATGTTAAGAATAAACAAATAACGGAATTTATTTATCNCCAAATGTATGGTACATATAGATCATTCTGCTATCAAATATTTGATGCAAAAGAAGAATGTTAAACCAAGATAAATCAGATGGATACTTCTGCTGCAAGAGTTCAATTTTTTGGCAGTTGATATAAAGGGAAATGATAATCAAATAGCTGGTCATTTGTCTAAAATATAACAAGAAATATTAACTAATTTTGCAAATGAAATTTTAAAACTTTCTCTGATGAACAATTGTATAATATTGATATAAATGATATACAGTAGTATGTCGATATAGTAAATTATATTGTGAGTGATATTCTGCCACAAGATGTTAAGAATAAACAAATAAAGGAATTTATTTATGATTCAAAATTCTATTTTTGGGATGACCCATATTTATATAAAGAGTGTAAATATTTAATCATTAGAAGATGTGTGCCTTGCAAAGAAACTAAACAAATAATTGAACGATGTCATGATTCTGAATTTGGAGGACATTTTGGAACTAGTAGACCTGCACATAAAATTTTACAATCTGGATTTTATTGACCTAGTTTTTTTAAAGATGTTAATAATATATTAAAAATGCGATCAATGTCAACGAGTAGGAAATATTTCTAGAAGAAATGAAATGCCTCTAAATTACAGATTGAAAGTTGAAATTTTTTGTGTGGGGATTAAATTTTATGGGACAATTTATGCCTTCATTTANCATTTAAATAATTTCTCCTCAAATCGAAGCCAAACAATAGGATAGCTCGGGAAGTCACCAAGGTTCCTCCTCCGGATCTATGACATCCCTAGTTCTTCCTCCTTTGGACTCTACAACCTAATGCTCCAAATTTGAACTATTTCCCTTTCACACCTCTTCGTCCAATCTCGTTGAAAAGTCATATCCATTTGACCTCTTCGAGGATAATATTTCCTGATTTTTTTTAGAATTTTCTTAGGTGACTTCGGTTATCTAAGATATAATTAACTATAGGAGATTGCCCTTATAAGAAGCTTTTCCGAACACAACTTAATATAAACCATATTTAATTCTTCGTATAAAATAGGGGAACTTGTCAACAAATAAAATGGTTTCGCAGACCAAACAAATGTCATACATTTCTTAGTTTATTTGATCAAGTCTCATCCTCAAGTCTTGTGTTTATCCTTCGAGATAGATACAAAGTTTGAGGTATAGTGCTCTTTCATTTAAACTATGAAAAATATGGGGTCGGTTTGATTTCATATTTTTCTAAACTATATATATGTGTGTGTGTTTGTTGTAAATTAAATGTCTTTCCGAGACGGGCAACGAAATTTCAATTTCGGCGACCGACAGCTTCCAACGGGCAACACCTTTTACAAAAATAGTGCCGACAGTAAGAAATGAAATAACTTCCTCCNGGTTTGATTTCATATTTTTCTAAACTATATATATGTGTGTGTGTTTGTTGTAAATTAAATGTCTTTCCGAGATGGGCAACGAAATTTCAATTTCGGCGACCGACAGCTTCCAACGGGCAACACCTTTTACAAAAAATAGTGCCGACAGTAAGAAATGAAATAACTTCCTCAAGGGCCTCATTTACAGTAGAGAATGCTTTATACTAACAACTATATACATCCTGCAACTGATAAAATTCATTAATTTTCCTAGGGGTGAATTCAACCATTTTACTACAAATATAGACGTGGTTAACAGAAATCTTCCTNACTAACAACTATATACATCCTGCAACTGATAAAATTCATTAATTCTCCTAGGGGTGAATTCAACCATTTTACTACAAATATAGACGTGGTTAACAGAAAGTTGGCATAGAACTCCATGACTACACCAATATATACATCCTGCAACTGATTTTTGAACGCTCGATCCTAAATTATTTTCTTTATTGTAAGCAGACTATTGAAACAAATGCTAGCTTTGTAGTTGACAAATTTTTTATCATCAAAATCCATTTTCCCCTTTCATTTACTCATCCTTGGTGTCATAGTAATTTTTCTAGAAATATGATAAAATCCAAATAAATTCCAAAAATTTTCGAAAATCACTAAGTGGAATGTTCTAAACTTAAATCCACTAAGTAAGAGTTCTTCACCAAAGGATTGTCTCAAAATCTTCCAAATAGTTTCAAAATTTCGCATGTAGCCAATGTAAAATAAATCCTTGGTGAAAATTAAAAATTTTGAGTTCAAAGTGTAGCTCTTACCAAGAGAAGATGAAATCCGAACTTCTTTTGTGTTGTAATTTCCTCAAATCCAAGCACTAGCAAGCCCTAGGGGTGTAAACCGAAGGTTGAAGGTGACCGAAGGGGTAAAAACAGTGTTTTTATTGTGTAATTCACATAATTTTAAGGGATTAAGGAACTTTTGGGTCTCGGGCGTCTTCAACGCTAGAGTCAAAAATTTCAATTTTTTGCCTTTTTGTAATTTCAATTGTTTCCAATTCACTTCAACGTCAATTTAGTCTTTTTAAACAATAATATTCATCCTTTAATAATCCACAAACAAATGTTTAATGAACAGNGGGATTAAGGAACTTTTGGGTCTCGGGCGTCTTCAACGCTAGAGTCAAAAATTTCAATTTTTTGCCTTTTTGCAATTTCAATTGTTTCCAATTCACTTCAACGTCATTTTAGTCTTTTTAAACAATAATATTCATCCTTAAATAGTCCACAAACAAATGTTTAATGAACAACACAAAAACTAACTTTTATATTTGAAATTCCAAACTTTTACAAACATAGATTTTCAATCACACACACACATACANATATATATATATATATATATATATATCTTAGTATTTTATTTAATAATAGTTATTTGTATTAGAAAATAATAAAACTGTAAAATCCTACACAATCTTATATATCATAAATCAAGATCAATATTGGTAGTGGATGAAAATCTGGAAATAAATTGAACCAAAAAATGAAAACGCAACTTTGGCATTGGGGGCGCCGAGTGCAGTTTCGGTAGTTTAGGATGAATTTGGCAGACTTTGGCAGGATTTCACTTCAAAATAACTCGATAATGGTCTTTTTAAAGGCATGAAAACTATTTTGAATGACCAGAAACTTCCAGATTTTAAAATTCATGGCTTCTAATTCCAGAAACACTTCAAGGTATGGAGTTTTCAATAGAAGAAAGTTCATCAGTTTTGCNTAATGGTCTTTTTAAAGGCATGAAAACTATTTTGAATGACCAGAAACTTCCAGATTTTAAAATTCATGGCTTATAATTCCAGAAACACTTCAAGGTATGGAGTTTTCAATAGAAGAAAGTTCATCAGTTTTGTTGCGCATGGATTATAAAACAAAGTTATCATTAAGAAGAGACTTATCAAGGAGAGAGACTTTATCAATCATAAATTTAGTAATCCAAGTTCTCAGATTAAGAAAATCATAGTATAGAGGCGTTGGGAAGTTCTATGTTACACTACCGCTGTGGTACTTGTTCCAGTGGTAAAAGAATTTTACGCTAACCTACATGGAATTAACCAAGGAGTTGTCTTCGTTCGAGGTAAGGGTGTACCATTTACTCCATCTCAAATTAACGATATGTTTATGATATAAAGTGTGGCGATCTGTCATTATACGAACTTTATACCAACAAATAATATGATTTATGATCTATACCAATTTCTGACAGATGAAAATGATAATTGAGAAATCAGAGACAAGGAGTAGTTAGTTTCTTTGTTTCACTACTTAATATGATATCTAAATAATGGTATTTATTCATCTATGCAAAACTACTCCCTACAATGAAAATTAGTAGAGTTACAAAAGAAAATGNTTTTGATAAGTATATAATTTACATAAATTAATATAAAGTATATTTATTTAATTAAGTATAGAAATGTACAAGATTATTCAAAGCATCACAATAGTTTTCCTAGACTTCTCTGACCACAGGAAATCTACTAAAATTATTTCCACAAATTTTCAAATGATATTTTGATTCATATAATTAAAATAGCCAAAATAGTCACCTTAGCTTGAAAATTAGGGCTAGAAGCATAGGAATGTCATCTGACTTTGGAAAAATCAGAAGACATAGCCTCTGTCATGAGGAACAAACCCTCAAAATTTCAAGCCATGATAAAATGTTTTAAGCCATGAAGAATTAAAATACCACAGAGGGTGTTTAATTAATTAAAATAGAATGAGAAAATAATATTTATTTTTTTCCACATTATTCTCCTTTATTCACTAAGTAAGTGGGTATTTTTATTTTATTTTTATGATTTTTCTACATAGAGTTATGCATTTTAAAAGTTATGGGTATTTAAATAAATAAGAAAATCCTTATTTTTCTACTTAAGCGAAGTGACGTCGCGTCAGCCTACGACGGCTCCGAAGCTCCACGCGGTGTCTTTTGGTTCGACATCGCCATCCACCTCAGCCACAATTTGCCCATGTTTCGTGTTCCATTCCTTTGTCCAGCGCAATTTCGTTCGTCCACCCAATACACGCTCAATCAAACGACTCTCTATCATCATCCTCAATAGCCAAAACCCGTGAACCTTCCAGCTTTAAACCTTAAGATCTCAGCTTATACTCAACCAAATCGCTTCGAGNACTTTGTATCTATCTCGAAGGATAAACACAAGACTTGAGGATGAGACTTGATCAAATAAACTAAGAAATGTACGACATTTGTTTGGTCTGCAAAACCATTTTATTTGTCGACAAGTTCCCCTATTTTATACGAAGAATTAAATAGGGTTTATATTAAGTTGTATTCGGAAAAGCTTTTTATAAGGGCAATCTCCTATAGTTAATTATATCTTAGATAACCGAAGTCACCTAAGAAAACTCTAAAAAAATCAGGAAATATTATCCTCGAAGAGGTCAAATGGATATGACTTTTCAACGAGATTGGACGAAGAGGTGTGAAAGGGGAATAGTTCAAATTTGGAGCATTAGGTTGTAGAGTCCAAAGGAGGAAGAACTAGGGGATGTCATAGATCCAGAGGAGGAACCTTGGTGACTTCCCGAGCTATCCTATTGTTTGGCTTCGATTTGAGGAGAAATTATTTAAATGTTTTATCCTGCCAATTTTATTAGTTATGGCTTACACATTCGTGTGAAAAAAATCACACAAATAGCCTGAAAGATGTGAGAATTTATGTCATGATGAACGACAACCTTGGAATCCTAAGACGAGTTAGGGCTTATATTGTACAGCAGAGCTACACAAAGGTCAAACTATAAGTTCAGGATTTCTGTCGCACTAGGCGAACAACCTCAAAATCCTATAGCATGTTGTTTAATTCTAAGGAAAGATATGATGTTATAGATCTTCCTGCTGTTGAAGATGGTCGTGCTGCCCACAATACTAGCTCCAAACCCCTCGCTGTGACGAGTTTAAGCTTTCTAGTGTGTCAGGTTATAATGTCAAATCAAATGTCCATATGGTTATGGTTCTTTAAATATTATGAGGCATATTAAAGTTGATTAGAGCGACACCGGTTAGGATCCTACGGTTCCCTCATTCCGGTACCACTATTTTTTATTGGTTTCACTTAGTCCAAATGAATTTACTAAGCTCAACTTAATGAGTTTCATATTTTCATTTAGACCGTAGGAAGTCTCGTTAACAACCGTAGGTTACCTCCTCCGAAGGATTCCCAATCATCCAATAGATACCTCTTAATTTAGTTGCATTTTTTATTTTATGATGTTTGTAATTAAATTTTGAGCTGTTTTATTTTTTGAATGTTGTGGCGGTGAATTTTATCTTAGTTGATTTTAGTTTTGGTCTTGGTTGCTATCCTAGCGGTTTTGGTTTTCATGCAGGGTGATATCTTTGCTTAACATGCAAGTTTATAAGCATAAAAGCACAATGTGGAAAGTATAAGAAAAGACGATATTATAAATTGTAAAAGCGTACCTAACGAGTCTTCTCGTTCCACCACCTGAAATGTCAATACTTGCAATGCACGTATGTAATATTGCAAGGAAATTTAAATTGCAGGAGTAGATAAAGGTTTAGCTACCAAACCCCAAGCTATGATTTGGTTAGATCTTCGAAGATCCTAGTAGATGATTTTAGAGCAAAATATGGAAAGTCCAATCTGTCCTTCAGAATGTCAAATAGATTTTAGAATGTTAGAGGCATGTCCCCGGATCACTTTGAAAATCCCTTGAAATATTCCAAGTTCATTTTTGTACTTATCATATTGTTTCATTAATCATCAGAGGTCGAAGTGTGACTGTCCTGTTGTTCAGTGAAACTTGACAATTTAATTATCCCAATGATAGGATTCTCGATTAATTAATTGATGTTTCACTTAAGAGTTATGTGAGTGGGTGCCCCTAAGGCAAGTTTAGGTCATTTAAGACCGTGGGCCAATAATTAAGGTCAGGCTTGTAGTGTTTAAAGAAGTTAGTCACCAATTATGTTGTTTTTTAAATCCAATCAATTGAGCTTAGAAATTGAGCCTAGGCCACTACGAAGCCTTTAACAACCATGATAGGTGAAATGATGATTATCAAGATTTTGATTTCAGTAACATATATCCATATCAAATGGTCAAAACATCCTCAATTTTGAGCTTAAGAAAAGTAAACTATCATCTTTACGACTTACGTCCATCACTTAAGAATCATTTGATCTTAGTTGACTTCCAATTTATGAAGATTCGAGGGATTATGATTTTGTTGATGTTGTGCAAGGGTGGTGAGTGAGTTTCTACCATTTAACCTTATTGTAATTCAATCATCCAATCATATTTATTAAGATCAAAATTACCCATTTTTCCTTAGTTAATTCTAAATTTTGATTAAGACACCAAATTCTAAAATGACTATTTTGCCCTTGGTTTAGAGTTCATATCCATGAGGTAATTATAATGTTAGAGGAGAACATGTGGACCTCTCAAAATTTTGATTTAATTTAGATAATTATTTAAATTTAGAAGATAGGATTTTCAAAAGTTAATTTATTTAATTATCCAAAATAAAGTTTATATTTATGAAAAATTTATTAGAGCTTTTCTAAGATCAGAGAAACACTTAGATAAAATTTCATGATTTTTTTGAATCAAATTTCTATTATTATTATTTAATTTTTAATCAATTTCAATGATTAAATTGAATAGAAAATAATATTTTAATTGCAAAAATCAGTTTTATATTTTTAATAGACTTCTCTGAATCCAGAAAACCCAGAGAGTCAAATCTTATATTTTTGTAATTTTAAATTTATTTATTATAATTATTTTAATGGGAAAACATGAAAATTTTATTTTTAAGCCTTTAAAAATTATATTTAACTTAGAAAAAAATAGAAAAAAGGTCTTAATGAATTCTAAGTGATCAAAGGTCATTCTCACTCATTTTGAAACATTTTTTGTACTCTTGAAAATTTTGATTATTTAAATTATTTTTAATTTAAAAAATATTTTAAAAATGAAATATTTTAACAAAAATGAGTTTTAATTTTATAAAATGCGTNACTTAGAAAAAAATAGAAAAAAGGTCTTAATGAATTCTAAGTGATCAAAGGTCATTCTCACTCATTTTGAAATATTTTTTGTACTCTTGAAAATTTTGATTATTTAAATTATTTTTAATTTAAAAAATATTTTAGAAATGAAATATTTTAACAAAAATGAGTTTTAATTTTATAAAATGCGTCTGATCACAAGGAGCTCAGAAAAACAACTTTCATAATTTTTTTAAGCATATTTAATTTAATATAATTATTTTTATACAAAAAAGCAAGGTTTCCTTAAAAATTCACTTTAGTATTTAGACTAAGTCAAATAATTTATATATGTTTACAATGATTAAACATGGTTTTTAGGAACNAAAAGCAAGGTTTCCTTAAAAATTCACTTTAGTATTTAGACTAAGTCAAATAATTTTGATATGTTTACAATGATTAAACATGGTTTTTAGGAACAGTAGGGAAGTAATTTTGTCAATTTTTGATAAGTATATAATTTACATAAATTAATATAAAGTATATTTATTTAATTAAGTATAGAAATGTACAAGATTATTCAAAGCATCACAATAGTTTTCCTAGACTTCTCTGACCACAGGAAATCTACTAAAATTATTTCCACAAATTTTCAAATGATATTTTGATTCATATAATTAAAATAGCCAAAATAGTCACCTTAGCTTGAAAATTAGGGCTAGAAGCATAGGAATGTCATCTGACTTTGGAAAAATCAGAAGACATAGCCTCTGTCATGAGGAACAAACCCTCAAAATTTCAAGCCATGATAAAATGTTTTAAGCCATGAAGAATTAAAATACCACAGAGGGTGTTTAATTAATTAAAATAGAATGAGAAAATAATATTTATTTTTTTCCACATTATTCTCCGTTATTCACTAAGTAAGTGGGTATTTTTATTTTATTTTTATGATTTTTCTACATAGAGTTATGCATTTTAAAACTTATGGGTATTTAAATAAATAAGAAAATCCTTATTTTTCTACTTAAGCGATGTGACGTCGCGTCAGCCTACGACGGCTCCGAAGCTCCACGCGGCGTCTTTTGGTTCGACATCGCCATCCACCTCAGCCATAATTTGCCCGTGTTTCGTGTTCCATTCCTTTGTCCAGCGCAATTTCGTTTGTCCACCCAATACACGCTCAATCAAACGACTCTCTGTCATCATCCTCGATAGCCAAAACCCGTGAACCGTCCAGCTTTAAACCTTAAGATCTCAGCTTATACTCAAGCAAATCGCTTCGATTTTGTTCATACACCTTTATCTACTCGAGACGAGTATATCTAAACGGTTACATTGCTATGAATTGCAAGTTTTCTTCACAAAAGTCTAAACCGAGCCCAAAATTAAAGTTAATGAGCCATACCTTTGCCCAAGAGGTTGGGCCTCGATTGGGTGCTTTTGGAAGCTTCAGTGGAGTCTGGCAAACATTGTGGATGTGTTTATCTCCTTTGGTGAAGGCTCCATGTATGAGTTTGATCAAAGGGTGGAGCGACATTGGTCTAGGGATAAGTTAGAGGGCTCAACAGAGGGGGATTTTGATGGGGATCTTCCTTTCTTACTCTTGTGAAACTCATGAGCAAATCAATTTGGGGTTTGGGTGAGTTTTTTAGGAAGGCTGAATTTTGCGTTGATTTTGAGCTCAAAAATTGAGCTTAAGTGATGGGCAAGAAGACTAAAGAATGGTTGCAATGGGTTAGGGAGTCTTGGAGGAGCTCTGGAAACAATTTTAACAAAGTTCTCTGAAGAAAATTTTTTGATCCCCTTTGAAGCCATGGAGGAGGGTTTAAGTAAAACAGCCTAGGTGGTTGTCCTGACCTTCAATTGAGTGCAATGTGGAGCTAAGGTGGAGGGCTTCAAGATGTTAAACATCAATCAGAGCTAGACACATTGGATGGGTGAAATTGGGTTTGAATTTAAGCATAGGGGCTCTCAATTTTGGCTCCTTCGATGACTAGGGTGGCTGGCTCTGGTAGGGGAGGTGCTTAGGTGGCTCAGGAACCTCGGAGGAATCTGTCACAGCAACTAATTTGTGCTAGTGATAGGTTTTCACAAAGGTATCTTTGGTTTAAGCAATTTAAAAAACAAATCCCTTAATTTAGGGGACCTTTGGTCCATAGCTCATCTAGGGTGGGTTAAACATGGTTTAGCCTGGTCCAAAAGGGAAGCATAGTGCTTGTTGAGTCATCAATTTGATGGCCTTAGGATGGCTAAGTTAATTTTGGTACATGGGTCCAATTTTGGGCCTAAATGGCCAATGGTTGGGTTTGGGTTTGGCTAGCCATGACTTTGAGCCCAATTGATTAATCAATATTGTGTAGATGATTGTCATGAAGATTTTTGGTGAAGGATTAAAGTGATTTTAAGTTCAATTGGAAGCTCAATTTGAAAGATTTTGGGATTTTGGTTAATTTGGGCATCATGGACTAGACTTAGGTCAAGGTTGGGCTAAGGTTGGGATAAGTCCAAATTGATGGTTGAAAATGGTCTATAGGAATGTTATGAAGAGTTTTCAACATAAATTAGGTGTCAATTTTTGGGTTAAGGCATTTAGTTTGGTAGAATTTAGAGGTATGGCCAATTTGGGGCAAATTTTGGGATTTTTGGACTTGAGATAAAATTAAGTGAAATTGAGGCTTCACCAAGGCCAATTAAAGGTCAAATTTGGTGTGTAGGATTTTTATGAAGAGTTTAGAATTCAAATTTGGGCAAATTGATTGGGCTACAATTATGTGAGATTAGGTCATATGTCAAAATTGAGGGTTTTGAATTAGATNCAAATTTGGTGTGTAGGATTTTTATGAAGAGTTTAGAATTCAAATTTGGGCAAATTGATTGGGCTACAATTAAGTGAGATTAGGTCATAGGTCAAAATTGAGGGTTTTGAATTAGAACAAAATTGAGCTCAAGGCATGGGCCAATTG
The DNA here is from genome assembly GCA_002079205.1 of Phalaenopsis hybrid cultivar. NCBI lineage: Eukaryota > Viridiplantae > Streptophyta > Magnoliopsida > Asparagales > Orchidaceae > Phalaenopsis > Phalaenopsis hybrid cultivar. The sequence goes on along the minus strand of JXCR01137901.1, from coordinate 32,812 downwards.
GGCTTAAATTTAATTTTGATTGGTCAAATAAAATATGAATTTGAGTTTATAATTAAAATGGAGGGGAAGTAGGGCCAAATTGATGGACATTTTAGGTGAATTTAAGCAAATTAGGCATTTAAAGACAATTTGAGGGTTTTGGTAATTTAAAAATTTTTGGGTGGTTTTGGGCAATTTGGGTATTTTGAAATGGGTTGAGATGATTTTTGAATCAATTTGGGTATTTTGGGTGAATTTGAGGATTTTGACCAAATTTAAGGTTTCAAAGGCATTTAGGTAATTTGGGTGGATTTAGGGGCAAAAGGCCAAGTTGGACTTTTTGGTAGAATTAGGGTGCCAACCACCCTGTATGAGTCATGGACCAATGAAATCCTCATTTGAGTCCTCTATGTACTGGTCTTAGCTGATCCCTAACCTAGGGCTAGTGAGTTTAGGGGGCCATCTACATGAGTCTCCCAAAAGATCAAGGGAACAAAGTAAACAATTTTGGGTTTAAGGTTGCAAGTGAGTGTATGTGAGTGAACTAGCTCCAGACCAATACCTGGGGTCAACCCTAAGGTCAAACAGTCCTATGGGGACTCTCCTTGAGATCCTCCATACAGACCTCACCTACTAAGTGCTAGAGGTTAGAACTAATATGTGGAACTTCAAGTTGAGCAAGGAAGAGTTTAGAGTTTCTAATGGTGAGAGTTGCTTTCTAGTTTTTTAGGAATAGTCAACAGAAAAGTCCTATGGCTAGACCCTAGGCTACTAAAGAGGAAAAACTAAACCTCAACCAAAAGTGAGGCCAACACTTACTGATGGGAAAGGAACTTGGAAAGTGAAGAATAATGTTAAGGTAAACTTCCCTGTTTCTATGTTAAATGTAGTTTCCAAGGCCAAACATTACTTTATATCGGCCAGAATGATACCTACGTATCACCATAGCGAAGTTACTAGAGATAGAGCCATCATGAACTTACGTATTCAAAAGATGAACAAGATAGATGTCATCTCTATTAATTATAGAAACACTCATTCAATTACTTTGGGTGAGACAACTTGTGGATTAGCACACCCTGCCCTATTCTTCATTTTATGTGAGCAGGCAAGAGTTGATTTTAGTAGTAATGAGGAGAGGATTGAGCCTCTTAAATTGATCGGGCCTGTAAACATTAAAACATATGAAGCTCATGTTGGATGGAGATCGAGAAGTAGGAGTAAGGATATTTCTTCTACTTCTAGCACTCCTACTCTCCAGGAACTTATGAAACAAATGATGATCCAACATGGAGATATTTTAAGAATGGAGAGTAGGATTGAAAATTTGAAGGCCAGAAATGCACATAATGATGATTTAACAAGATAGAAGTTTGAGTACGATGTTGCATATGATGATGTTATGGTTAGATACATGAGAGGTGACCACTCAGTACAGTTTCCTAATCATCCTATCTTTACCCCTTATCAGCAACAAAACTTTGATGAGAAGAGGAAGATGATGATGATAATGAGTGGTGATGTCTTCTTAGTCATACTCTTGATCTTTTATTTAGTTTATTGTTTGTTGCATTTTGTTGTTGTTATTGTCTAATTGTTAAGTATGAAACTTTGATTTGTATTTAAATGTGGTGTTGTGAACTATAAATTATTGAAATGTTGTAAAGTTGAAATTTATTTTAATATTGCTATTTGTTTTTAGTACTTTGTTGTATTTTAATTTTTAGTTAACTCTTTCTCAACAAATATTTTTATATATTATATGTTATTTAATGTTTGAAGTTTTGTAGTATTTCATATTAGCACCTGCAACATTTCAGAGTTAAGCTTCAAAATCAGAATCTTCAACAGATAAGTTTTTTCATTATGTATTAACTGTTTTCTTTCACCCTGAAATTTTAGTTTTTCATGCTTAATCTTTTAAAAAATTTAAGTTTAGGGGGGGAAGAAAGATTCATTTTTAAGGAAAGAAACTTAATTTTATTTGTCTTCAATAAATTATATTTTAAAATATTAATTTTAACATGACCTACGGTGGTAGAGCCTAACTTTGAATAACTATATTTATGTTTCTAAATATATAGAAAACTATAGTAAAAATTTTCAATAAGAAATGTTAATTTTAGAGATTAAGATATTTGGTATGAGAGAGTAAGACTATGTTTTTTTTCCATTATAAGTAAAGGAATTTGTATTTTTTAAGTATTACGAATCTTAGAGTTTTATGTAAGAAGAAAAGAATAAAACTTCATGAAAAGTCTTCAAAGCTAATATGAATTTATAAAGTGAAGGAATGTGAAAAATTTTTAGGTTTAAGAAGAGGATAGTGAAGTTCAAAATCATTAAAGGTTATCCAGATATAGTAATCCTAACATGTATAAAAAAAGAAAAAAAAGAGAGAAAAGAAAAAGGATTGAAAATGATCTTGAAAGATAAGAAAAAGATATGAGGACAAGCTTGAGGAGATGACTAATAAAAAATTAGCTTCACTTAAATTAACTTAAGGAAGAAGGCATGGCTACATTCTCTAAACTTGTATTAAAGTATTAGCATATTTACTAATAAAGTTTTCATGAATTTCTTTTTCATATGGATATTATAAGTGGCTTTAATATGACAATTTGTAATTTTCCTTGAAAAGAATAGAAAATCAGTAATCTTAGACTTGACTGCTAGATATTCTCATTTCTTTAGTATAAACTGGAGTTATTTTGATTTTTTCTTAAGTTATACTATTATATTTAGTAGACCAAAATATGAAAATATAGAAGTTAAAACTCTTTGTCATAAGTCATATTTTTATGTAGTAAATGAGTTACTTGAGGACAAACAATATTTAAGTTTGGGGGATTTTGATGCACAAAGAATATATGCATTTTTAGACCTATATTTTATACTCATTTTTGGCAATATTATGCCTTAAAAGAAGATATTTTTTTATGTTTTGTTGCAGGTTGATGATTTTTAGGACTTGAAGTAAAAAGGGAGCAAAAAAGATGAAATTTGGAGCCAAAATAACGTTTTGTAAAAAAATACTCAGCGCCGACGACGCTAGACTGGGCGCCGACGAAGCCATTTGACCGAGAGCACAGAATTAAATTAGGGCCACGGGAGCCGACGGTGCCATCATGGGTGCCGACGACGCCAAGGTCGGTTTTGGGCNTTTCTTAAGTTATACTATTATATTTAGTAGACCAAAATATGAAAATATAGAAGTTAAAACTCTTTGTCATAATTCATATTTTTATGTAGTAAATGAGTTACTTGAGGACAAACAATATTTAAGTTTGGGGGATTTTGATGCACAAAGAATATATGCATTTTTAGACCTATATTTTATACTCATTTTTGGAAATATTATGCTTTAAAAGAAGAAAATTTTTTTATGTTTTGTTGCAGGTTGATGATTTTTAGGACTTGAAGTAAAAAGAGAGCAAAAAAGATGAAATTTGGAGCCAAAATAACGTTTTGGAAAAAAATACTCAGCGCCGATGACGCTAGACTGGGCGCCGACGAAGCCATTTGACAGAGAGCACAGAATTAAATTAGGGCCACGGGAGCCGACGGTGCCATCATGGGTGCCGACAACGCCAAGGTCGGTTTTGGGAGAAATTCTAAAAGATTTGATGAATTCAGACACATTTTGAAGAGTTATTGGAGGCATCTCTTAGAAATCCGACATTATACTCTATTTAGAGCGAAAATTGCTCAGAAAAGGTGGTAGTTAGAGGGGGCTAGAGGGTAATTGAGCNTGTTTTTAGTACTTTGTTGTATTTTAATTTTTAGTTAACTCTTTCTCAACAAATATTTTTATATATTATATGTTATTTAATGTTTGAAGTTTTGTAGTATTTCATATTAGCACCTGCAACNTGTTTTTAGTACTTTGTTGTATTTTAATTTTTAGTTAACTCTTTCTCAACAAATATTTTTATATATTATATGCTATTTAATGTTTGAAGTTTTGTAGTATTTCATATTAGCACCTGCAATATTTCAGAGTTAAGCTTCAAAATCAGAATCTTCAACAGATAAGTTTTTTCATTATGTATTAACTGTTTTCTTTCACCCTGAAATTTTAGTTTTTCATGCTTAATCTTTTAAAAAATTTAAGTTTAGGGGGGGAAGAAAGATTCATTTTTAAGGAAAGAAACTTAATTTTATTTGTCTTCAATAAATTATATTTTAAAATATTAATTTTAACATGACCTACGGTGGTAGAGCCTAACTTTGAATAACTATATTTATGTTTCTAAATATATAGAAAACTATAGTAAAAATTTTCAATAAGAAATGTTAATTTTAGAGATTAAGATATTTGGTATGAGAGAGTAAGACTATGTTTTTTTTCCATTATAAGTAAAGGAATTTGTATTTTTTAAGTATTACGAATCTTAGAGTTTTATGTAAGAAGAAAAGAATAAAACTTCATGAAAAGTCTTCAAAGCTAATATGAATTTATAAAGTGAAGGAATGTGAAAAATTTTTAGGTTTAAGAAGAGGATAGTGAAGTTCAAAATCATTAAAGGTTATCCAGATATAGTAAT
>JXCR01137901.1:7815-28048 GCA_002079205.1 Phalaenopsis hybrid cultivar | reverse complement strand
AGATATGGTGAAATGAAGAGATAATTTAGATGTGCCAATTTTAAAATATAAAATAAATTATGATGGTTTTTCCACTCTGTTCTTAATTTACTTTTTGATCTAGTCAATTGAAATGTTAGAATCTATTGTGAAACATATGATCTGGGAAATGGAGTATGAGTTCTACAATAAAGTGAGAATCACATTCAATTCTATGAAGGAGTGTTTAGTTCATGTAGTTGAGTGAAAATAAATAAGGAAATATATATTATTGGGCGAAGAAATGGAGATTTTAGGGTGACAAACTAAAATCCTAATTTGGTCTTAGTGTTTAAGAACTAAAACGAGTGTTAGCCTTTAGGGGAAGGGAAGTGGGAGCTCTGGAGTGAGAGTCAGTATTCTCCCAGCCTAACCACAGATTTAGAAACTAAACCTAAGATTAGCCAACAGTTTTCTATAACACTTGACTAAGGGTAAAGAATTAAAAATGCTTCTATTTGGCACAATACAAATTCAAACCATTTATCTTTCTCATTTAACCAAAAACTCATTGTAGTGGGAAAGATGTTTTCTCATATTTGATAACTTCACACAGAAGCATAGTTTGGTAGTTATAGTTTAACTTTACTTTACATTCTTGCTAGTAGTTGATGATTTAGTTTTGATAACACCTTAAATATTTGAAATTAGTATAGTAGACTTTCTTTACTATTGTTAAATTCCTAATTTAAATTACCATCTTGAATTTAAACCTTCCTCGTGGGATTGATATCTGGGGCTTAAACAGAAAGTCGTGTATTACTTGATAACGATATGTATACTTGTATAGAATCCCAACATAAATTGCTGCTTTAATTTCTTATTAATAAATAACGAACCAAGTTTTTGGCATCGCTGCAAAGTGGAGTTATTTTCATTAATTTTACACAACTATAATTTTTGGGATCATAGCACACTACCGATGTGTGAAGAAAAAAACCACCTGATCAAATATGAAGAGGAAAATAAGTTCTTAGCGGAGTAATTGGAAATTAATTTAATTTAATGTGTATATAATTTTGGTTTTGAAAATAGCATTTTGTTTTTTAACAATGAGACAACGTAGATCTCATATATTTAATAGTTTACAAAGTTGAACACAGTATCACAAGTAATACACCTCCCCGAGAGATAAGCATACNAAAATAATTTAATTTAATGTGTATATAATTTTGGTTTTGAAAATAGCATTTTGTTTTTTAACAATGAGACAAGGTAGATCTCATATATTTAATAGTTTACAAAGTTGAACATAGTATCACAAGTAATACACCTCCCCGAGAGATAAGCATATCACTTGTTAGTAGGCTCAACCATTTAAACTCAGAATTTTTTTACTCTTATTTGGTTTGCAAAATTTGTGACTGATGATTCTCTTATCTAATATAAATAGGGTTAATATTATCTGGGTTCCTAAATCTCTATAGGGGCAAGGCATCATAATAATTACATCTTAAGCGACCAAAGTCACTTAAGNGGTTCCTAAATCTCTATAGGGGCAAGGCATCATAATAATTACATCTTAAGCGACCAAAGTCACTTAAGAAAACTCTTGCTTAAGAGCAAGGGTTTCGTTTTCAAGAATTCAAAGTTAAGTTTTCACAATTGGTTGTAGGAACATAAAATGTGGAGGGCTCAAATAGGAATAGTTATTTTTAAAGCCAAAGAAGCGAAAGGTAAAGAATGTCACAGATTCTGACGAGAACCTCGATAACATCCCAAACTATCCTACTAATTAACTTTATATTTTTAAAAATAATGTTTTTTGATGTTTTAATTATGTGATTTATTTTAATTTTAGGACCAACATTTGTATGACATACAATCGAGCAAACAACCTAGGAAGATAAGTATATTTATGTCATACCGAACGAACAACCTCGAGATCCTAAAAAAATTTAGTGTTATATCTCACGGCATACAATCATGCAAAAACCTAAGAGATAGCATGAGGATTTATGTCATGATAGATAAACATCCTCAAAGTCCTATGGGTTTGTGTTCTTTAAGTCTACAAAAAGTTTAGTTGAGGTTTATCATTTGCTTCATGTTATGTCTTAAACGTCATCGAAAGTTGTCCACCGCTTGCTTGCATCCTCGTTTTGCTTCATAAAGAGTTTGCTTTGAGCCCCTCATTGTGATTTTTTTGGGTCCTAAAAAGTGTGTTTAAACTGGTGATTATCGGTTATTGTTGGTCCGTAGAGTTTTACTGTAGGTTTCCTCCTAAACAGGTAGTCTACTGTCCTCTACCCTAGGGGTCTGTTATAGGTATAGTAAATTACACATAAATAAAATACACATAACAAAATACAGTAAGGAAAGTAGGTAAAAGGGAAAGTAGTATTGTGTACATGCTACCTCTGACGTTGTTGCTAAAGGGTTAAAATTACAAGTAAAGCATGCAAATATTACAAAAAATTAAACAAACACAAAAGAGATGAGCATATTTGTATATAAAAAAGTCAAGTGACACATAAATGAAAGATCAGAGCAGGGGATAAGAGTTCAAGTTGGAGGTGGGCTCAAACTCAGGACATGTGGCCCTGCTAATTCTCGCGTTGGGGGGGACTTCTATAGGCAACCATGAGTCATTTGTGCCTTTAAATTCCAACCTTGGGTAGAAGCTACCAACAAGATTATCTAAGGATGGTAACTCTTAGCCCAATTAAGGTGACTAACAAGTGGACCCGTGAAAAGTAATACCTAAAATTCTTAATTTGTCATGAATATAAATAAAGTTTAACTTTTACTTAGTATTCAAAAATATTAGTGTCATGAGAAAAGATTTATGTTATATTATATATGTTTTTTTTTTTTTTAAATCAGATAATCAACGAGTTAGTCATATTGTTGAGCTAGAGCTACCAGCAACCTAGGAAAGAAATGGTAACTTCTCAACAAGTGTTGGTAAATAGTAGTGTCGATCCAGTACCCTTATCACATTTTTTTAGCATTAGATGCATTTTTGCATCATCGATAATCCTTATAAAAGGAACTTGCACATTTTCAATTACCAAAAGTAATCCAAGAATGACATTTAAATGTTTCCATATCACTAGCTAAAAATCAAAGGAGGACGCACATGCATATCACTCAATCCCCCATGTGTTTACATATTTAACCTTTAAAGTTCAAATTTCACATATATGCTATATAACTTATGGACAAAAATATAAATAAATAAATATATATGCATAGGAATGAAATCCCCTCTACAAAGAGCGAGATGAGCAGCGGCGGAGGTGTGATACAGGCGCCGGAGGTGGAGGCGGCGGCTCCGTCAAGACGCCGGTATATTTTCTGAAGTCGATACGCGGACGTCCTATAATCGTCAAGCTCAACTCAGGGGTCGACTACCGAGGCATTCTAGCTTGTTTGGATGGTTACATGAAAATTGCAATGGAACAAACTGAGGAACACGTAAATGACCAACTAAAGAACAAACATGGAGACGCCTTCATTAGGGGCAACAATGTTCTCTATATCAGTACCTCTAAAAGGACCGTTGGAGAAGGAGCCTTACTGTTTTTTGTTGCTGGACCAACACTTTTTTTTTAAAATCAGGTTTGGCAATTTCAGAGTTTTCTAGCAGAAACTAATTCATATTATTCTCTCTATTCATCATTTTTTTTTTGTGGTTTTGATAAATATTGCAAAATTGTGCATCATTCGGATTACATGCAATGTTATTTGGACTTGAAAATTTACATTTTATAGGCTCTACTATTTGCCACTTATGTGAATTTGCAAATCTTGAAAGTTTGTGTTCTTTTGATTATGGTTTCAATATATATATATATATATATATACTCTCCTACGCTGCATACTCAGATACGTTGATCGGGTATCTGCTTGTCAGTTGTAAGTCCCCTTTGGTCTGGGATTTGATTCCTCCGAGTGTAGGGTGTAATACTCAAATTCTTTGACGCATGAGGGGTGACTGGGGCTTGTATAATAGTCTCTGGTCATTCCTTTAATATATATATATATATACTTTTTTTATATAGAAGTCTCGTGGGATAGGAATATAATAATTAAAGTGTAGGTGTTAAATAGGTGAAAATTCAAGAAAGAGGTAGCAGGTATGTGAATGCTCTAATTGTGCTTTCATATAGATTTGACCCATATATTAAAAAAAACGTGTAATCGTCCCATGGAATGAAAGGAGGGCCGATCCAAATACAAATGTTGCTACAAGATTTTCACGACTTAGGCATTTTTGCCTTTTGGGCAGGGGTTAGTTCAAAGCCTACCTTAAAACTGAATACCAAACAGCCCCTAAAGGCANACTTTTTTTATATAGAAGTCTCGTGGGATAGGAATATAATAATTAAAGTGTAGGTGTTAAATAGGTGAAAATACAAGAATGAGGTAGTGGGTACTTGAATGTTCTAATTGAGCTTTCATATAGATTTGACCCATATATAAAAAAAAAACTTGTAATCGTCCCAAGGAATGAAAGGAGGCCAATCGAAATAAAAATGTTGTTACTAGATTTTCACAACTTAAGCATTTTTGCCTTTTGGGCAGGGTTAAGTTCAAATCCTGCCTTAAAACTGACTACCAAACAGCCCCTAAAGGCAGATGAGAGAATGTTCAAGCCAGTAAAATTAATGACAGAATGCAGCACAACAGTGCCAACAGGTAGAATAACCTCCATGCAGGTTATACATCCAAGATACCAAATTTTTTGGGTTAATATGAAAGTAATCAGTAGAGATATAAAAAGGTGGAGCCCCAAAGCCCAAAGGAATGCCCAAAATCAACATAGATCCAAAAGCCCCAAGAACACAACAAAAAAAGTGAACTAGCCAGCGGAGATTCAGCAGCCCCGAGAACACAAAAAAAAGAAACCAACCAGTAGAGCTCCAGATACGAGTGTATCTTCTTAAGCAGAGTTTTCTCATTCTCAATTTTGCAAATGATAAGTCCTCAAGGATGGCGTGAAAGTCACATACATACCACCTGTTCTTATGCATTTACATAATTAAGTCCTAAACTTTAACACAAATATTTATATCACCCTCAATCTTTCATATTGCAAAAGAGATATCTCGAAAAGTGAAATGCACAAGGCTTTAAGAATATTGTTTCTCGATTAAAGTAAACATGAATTTTGATTCTAGCAAGTGTCATGATCCGACTCGCAATTACACAGTTATTTAAGTTCCCAAAAGATGAAAAAAAACTTGATTTAATTTATATTTAGCGGTTAGTGTTCAAAAATGGATTTGATATAGAATGTAGAATTGAATTATATTTCACACACTGGGAGTTCTACGCAAGTGCAAGTATCGTTTCAAGTAATATAGGGCTTTCTTTAAAACCCAGTATTGATCCCACAGAGAAGTGATGCACAAAAAATATATGCATTTTTAGACATATATTTTATACTTATTTTTTGTGATATTGCACTTTATAGGAAGATATTTTGCATGTTTTTAGCCTTAGGTACAAGAAATAGACTTTTGATGAAAAAGAAGCAAAAACTGTGCAATTTGAAGCTAAAACAAGCAAGAAAGAAATTATGGCCTGACACATTTCGATATGTTTTCTATGCTTAATCTACTTCTCACTATGCTTAATCTACTTCTCACTTCTTACATATTTTTGAATGAAATTACATTTTAAAGAAAGATTGTTTTCATGCTTATTTTGTAGGTCTATCTGTTAGGAATGAAACGTAATTGAAACGAGACAAAACAGAGCTGAAACAGAGTCAAACGGAGTGAAATGGTAGAGCTACTGCAGACCGGCGTTGAAGGCACCCAAACCGGCGTCGACAACGCCTAGAATGGCGTTGACAGCGCCTGAGACAGCTTGGACACAATTTTGGGCGGTTATGGCCGAGATTCAATGTTTTTGGACACTTTTTGGAAGATTGTTTGAGACATCTCTTGGGAAATTAGTCCATACACTATAATAGAGTGATTTTATGTCAGAAAAGTGTGTGTGAGTGGAAAAACGTGAAGAATGTTTATAGATCTTAGAATATGAGTAGAAATGTAGATTTCTACCTTTTTTAAGAGATTGGAGAGTGGATTTTAAGAGAATCTGTAAGGAGATGTACTAGCATTGCATGGATCAGTGAGAGACTTTGTGGGAGAGATTTTTATCTTTCTTTGAAGGGAAAAAGGTAAGTATTGTGTTCTTCATTATCTTATGACTTTGTAAACACTTATCTAGTAGATTTGTTTTGATGAAAAGAAATTTTTCATTGTGTTTTCTTTGTGTTTTGTGATCTATCATTCTTACTCTTTCTTTTTATTAGAAAATAGTGGCATGAGAAAATTATGTCATTGTTTTCTTTTTACTTGTTTTTTGCAATGAGTAGGATTCATGTTTAAGATATTGGGATGCATGCTAGAAGAAGTTTTGATTATAAATACGATTGTTCTTACTTGCACTTCCTTTACATTACAATAAGAGCCCGTTGTAGTTTTAAAATTCTTTGTAATTGCATTAAAACCCGAGAGGGCAGTGTAATTCTCAACAAAGTGGAACCACATTCAAATTCCTTTGATGGCAAAGTTCATGAGGGTTGAATGCAAATAAATAAGTAAATATATATATTAGTGGTTGAAGAATTGGAGATTCTAGGGTGACAAACTAAAATCCTTAATTTGGTCTTAGTGTTTAAGAACTAAAGCAAGAGTTAGCCTTGGCAGGAAGGGAAGTGGGAGCTCTGGAGTGAGAGCCAGTATCTTTCCAACCTAACCACATATTTAGAGACTAAATTTAAGATTAGTCAATGATTCTCTATAACACTTGAATGAGGGTAGATAATTAAAATTGCACTTATTTGGCACATATAATATTTAATGTATATCATTCATTTACGTTATCCAATTCACTATATATGAATAACAATCTTTAACATCTCAAAATTCTCCAAACTAATTCATCCAAAAAGGATTATCTTTAGAATTAATATTTTCATTTATGAATAGTTATTAGTTTTTTTAAACTTAAGATTTACATTTAGGAGTACTTGTTAGGAAAACCACTTAAATCGATCTTCCAAAGTAAGGACGTAGTAGAGTAGAATTTGACTAAGGACATCTTATCTCGCTTCTTTGTTGGATCGATACTGGGGTTTTTAAGGAAAGTTTTATATTACTTGAAGAGATACATGCACTTGCGTAGAACTCATAGTGTGTGAACTAATTTATATATTTTATATAACATTTAAATTTTGCACATTAAATACTTAATATAAACTGGGTCAAGTTTTTTATCATATTTTTTAAAACTAAATTACTACGTAACTTTAGGTAGGGTCAAGTTTTTGACTCCGTCTCAGGGGAATTAAATTGACATAAAACACGCAAAAAAACAACACACACTAGGGGCACATAAAAAAGAGAGGTAAAAAATCCCTTAGAATAGGTTCTAGTCTACTAGTATCAAGCCTTGGTTTGGAATTTTTGAAAAGTTTGGTTTTCCTAAATTTACTAATTTACTATAAAATTAATGTTAACTAAATTAAATAAAAAACTAATCTAAAGAAAATGGTTAAATTTTGGAAAGTTTTTATATAATAAAAATCATTTCCCGTTGCAATGAGATCATAATCACTGTGAGAATTGAATGTTTTAAAAATAAAATAGAGTTTTGTGACAAATAAGAGCATACCTTCTTTATCATCTCCCGAGTGCATAAAGAATATTAGTTAATCAAAAGTTAAGTTCTTGATTGTATGGATGTGCTGAGTAGATTCTAGCCTCTCATTTCCAGATTACCCACTATGCTCTCTCTATAGGACCAACCAAGGACTCAGGTTCTGAATTAAGACCAAATTGATAAAGATTCTAGCCTGTAGCTCTAGAATCATCAATTTTACACCCATTAAAACTTATCTCCCTATTTATTTGCACTCTCCCTTGGACTTAGCATTCCCTCCATCCAATGCTTAGTGTGGTACTCACTAATTGGGTGTAATCATAGCCATCCCGGGTCATTATGTTTCGCAATGGATTTTAACATTATAAGTGATCAGTTTGCAAAGTAAATTAAGAACCGTTGGAAATACATCACAATTTTAGGAATAAAAGAAGTTATAAATAAATCAAATCCCCCACATGATTATTTCTTTTTGCAAGGAAAAAGAAAAGGAAAAACTCTCAGGATTCGTGAGAATAACAAAATAAAACATGATTTATATTAAGACTCAAGTTCACAAAACAAAACTTAAATAAAAGTACAAATAATTATCTCAAACTCTTCCCCCGACTTCCTTGACTCCAACATACTCTTATAAGACTCACAAAACTCCAGCAATCACAAAGACTCGCCACTCTCTCACTATGGTGGCCGCCCACTCTAATGGGGATTTAACCTACTCTAAAACGGTTCCACACACACACACACTATTTTTGTTTGGAATTCATCCATATATATATAGCTCTGAAAATCACCAAGGATTGCTTGAGACACATCTTCCAAATTCGTTCAAATTCATTTAATAAAGGGGTAACCGTTTCTAGAGCCTAGACGCCCAACTGTGGCGCCTAGACGACAATCTCGCTAGACCCTGGCACTTAGGCGCCACTGCTTCATGACTCAATTTTGCATTTATTTTCACATCTTTTTCTTTAAACTCCATTTTCTATACCTGAAACCAGAAACATGCAAAATATCTTCTTTTAAAATACAATATCATTAAAAATGAGCATCAAATGTATATAAAAAAGTAGATAAATTTTAGGCATGTCATATCATAGGTGTGATCTCAAATTTATTGAATAATATGCATATAAGTATTCTAAAATTTAGCATTAATAAGAATTATTGATATACACTTGTGAATCTTGAAGCTTTTATGTAAAAGGAATCATTAAAAGAAGATCATCAGAAAGAAAACAAATGAGAGTCTAATCAAGTATGAACAATAAATGGGACAAGTAATCACTTCTTAACAAAAATTAAGATAAGAAAATCTTAACCACCATATCTATCCGGAAGAGAGCCATCAGCAGAACGACGGCCTCTTATTTTAACATCCATACAATGAAAAAAGAAAGTATACACATATCATTTCATCAAAGAATTTTGCATATTAAACTGCCCAATTCATAATATTTACATGTCTCAATTCTCCCTAAAGTGGCAAAGAAGACTAAAGTTTAGGTGGTAGATAAGTAAACCCATAGGAAGTGAGTAATATGTATGTAAATCCTTCTTAATTTACCTGTTAAAAAGCGAAGTACAAATTTTCATGCATAGGAAAGTGTTACAAAGAAGACTAAAGTTTAGGTGGTAGATAAGTAAATCCATAGGAAGTGAGTAATATGTATGTAAATCCTCCTTAATTTAACTGTTAAAAAGTGAAGTACACATTTTCATGCATAGGAAAGTGTTACAAAGAAGCTAAAGCTTAGGTGGTAAATAAGTAAATCCATAGGAACTGAGTAATATGTATGAAAATCCTACTTAATTTAACTGTTAAAAAGTGAAGCACCCATTTTCATGCATAGGAAAGTGTTAAATCTGTAAATATTGAAAATTAGATGTTAAATTTTTTAGTACATAGGGATTGAGTGGTATGCATGTAAACCTTTCGTACTTCATTTCCAATTCACGTTTTTCTATATAGAAGATCCAAAGCATTGCAAATGCCAAAAGTTTCAGATTTTTCCAAAACGAAAGCAGCGCATTTTCAGATTTCTCAAAAAGAACACCAAAAACTTTCTTTCCAAAACAACTTTCAAATTTTCACAAGAAAAAACAACAAAATAACATTCAGATTTCTCCAAAAAAAATGGCCATCACATTTTTAGATTCCCATAAACAAAAATTTTTAGCTTTCTCCAAAACAGAACCACTGTACTTTCAGATTTCTCAAAAAGAAGACGCAAAGTTTCCAGATTTTCGCAAGTAGAGTACTAAAAACTTACAATTTTTCACAAAAAAGGGCACTCACGTTCTTGGGTTTCTAAAAAAAAATTCATTGCATTTTTAGAATCTGAACTTAAAGACTTGTAGAAGTTTCGGGTATTGAATATGCAAGCACATGAAAGTTTCATATTTGGGATATCTAAGCATGTAGATGTTCAATAGTGTGAAAGTTTAGCTATTCAAGCCCATATAAACTCAATTATATTCTCAAAAAAAAAAAGAAAACCCGAGAGCATAGATATGTGCTACCATTTAGAACAGACGAAGAAGGAGGTAGGGGAAGTACAAGAGGGTTACATTGCTCAAGATTTTTGGTTCCCTAGAGCTTTCCTACCTCGATAAAAAAGGAAAAAAAGTATGAGAAGAGAAGATCAGGGGAGCATACCATGCGGTGGTGCCAAATGAAAAGGTAGCTCACAGCTTAAGAAAGGGAAGGGGAAAAAGTTTAACCGAGCAAGGATTTCAGACCAAGAAGACTGAGGAGCCGAGGATGTCGGAAGGGAGGAGGCATAGCCAACCAAGTGCTTTAGGGAGACAAGCTTAAAGGGTGAATGGTTACCAAAGTGAGAACCGAAGGACCACGGAGGCTTGTTGTCCTGAGAGATGAACAGCCGCAGGGAAAAAATTTTCGTACGTCAAGGGGTACGCAGAGATGCGTACATAATATGGTACACGAGCGTTATATGAGAGTTACATGGGGATTACAAGCGTGTTATAACTTTCTTGTAACTTTCGTGTAACTCAACTGTAACCCGCGCTTTTATTTTATCCATTGAGATTACAAGGTTACAGCGGGTTACACGGGAGGTACAACAAGTTATAACCCCCTTATAATCCCCGTATAAACCCCGTGTACCCTATTATGTACACATCTCTGCGTACCCCATGACGTACGCAAATTTTTTCCCAGCCGCAGGCTTCAGAAAGAAGAGTTTCGGCATAAGATATACGCAGCGCTGCGTACATCAGTGATTATTCAGGGGTACAAGAGGGTTATATATGGGTTATACCCCCTGTAACATTCGTGTAACTCCCCTATAACCTCTGTGTAACTTATTTGTTCCTATGAAATTACAGAAAGGTGAAACTCATTTGTATGTTACATGGAGGTTACAGGTAAATTACAGATGGGTATAACCCCGATATAACCCCCCTGTACCCCCTGAATAACCTCTGGACGTACGCAGCGCTGTGTACGTCTTATGTACGCAAATATTTTCCCAGAAAAAGAGGTGAGGAGGTGAACAAAGGAGAAGGAACAGTCGAGGGAGTGTCAAATGGGAAAAATATTTGCCTACACAGCGCTGAGTGCGTCCAGGGGTTATTCAGGGGGTATACGGAGGTTATATCGGAGTTATACCCTTTTGTAACCTCCTTGTAACTTCTGTAAACTACCTGTAACCTACAAATGAGTTACGCGCTTATGTGGTTTCATGGGTACAAATAAGTTACACGGAGGTTACAGGGAGTTACACGGAGGTTACAGGGGGGTATAACTCGGATATAACCCCTTCTGTACCCTCTGAATAACCCCTGATGTACGCAGCGTTGCGTACGTCTTATGTACGCAAATTTTTTTCGTCAAATGGGGGGAGGCTATGATTTTCTTTTTTTTAAATTAAGTTTTCTTCTTTGTTTTAATTATTAATTTATGCATCGATCTTTGTACAATTCGCTCATATGCGAACCTATAGCAAAATGGACATCCTTTGTTATGGTATATATGAAATTTAAACAATCGACTTTGACGAAGAGAAAAATTGAACGAAAAAATTCACATTGAAAAAAACACACAAATTTATGTGGTTCGGCAAATTGTCTACATCACGGAGTTACAAAGAATTTTACTAATTGAGGAATTTACACCGTTTGATCACGTCGACAATTACAAGAAAAATTTTTTTTACTTCCTCTCTCTCTATATCGAGAGCCACAACAGAAGCCAAGTTCAAAGAAAGGAAACGCCGCATGCAACAATTCCTTCTTCCTGTCTTCACCTCAAGCAAGAACTCCTTCATGCCTTCAGCGCAACAAAGAACTCCTTCTTCCTTCTTCTTTCACTATCTTCTTCACACGAGAAGAATCTTTTCGCGAATTGAAGGAGGCATGGGCAGAGACAAAAGTTATTGTTTCGTGAGAGAGACGAACTGTTAAGAGAGAAGCCTTCTAGTTTTGAGAGTGACGGAGACGGGACGGGAGCAGGACGTGTAGTTCGCGGACGATACTGAAGAAAAAGCCTTCGCGAACTGACGGGAGCAGAAAATATTGCGCGAGACGAGGAAGCGGGGAGTGGTTATTTTCCCTTTTCTTTTTTTATTTAACATGTCTTCTTACTGCAATGTCTTCTTACTTAAATTAACATCATCCAATGGCAGTGTTGTCATTTTTATTTCAAACGCGTTATTCTCCACCTCTGTAACTCAAGGCCCCTGTCTTCAAGCTAGAAGACCAACTAAAGTTGTGCACAACTTCAGTTTCTCCAGAGTAACACCCTTTGTCAACATATCAACAGGGTTATTGCTTCCACAAATTTTTTTAAGCAACAACTGTCCGTCATCCAACAATGACCGTATGAAGTGATATTTAATCTGAATGTGCTTAGACCTTGACTGAAATGCCAGATTCTTGACAAAGAATTTGACGCTCTGACTATCACTGTAGAGTATGCCCTTCTGATCCTTCTAGCTTAATTTATTCAAGAAGCCCTACAACCATATAATCTCCTCTACAGCCTCTGACACTACTATGTACTCAGCTTATGTAGTAGACAACGAAACTGTCTTCTGCAGATTAGAGCCCCATTACACTGCAGTGCCACAAAAAGTATAAATATAGCATGTAGTACTTTTGATATCAATGTCTTCAGCTAGATCAACATCAACATAGCCCAATTCCTCTGAACTCATTCATGAGAAACACAAGCAAGTTTCTGCAGAGCTTATTAGGTACCTCAAGATCCACTTCACTGCTTCCCAATATTTCTTTCCTACATTACTCATGTATATGCTAACAACTCTCATTGCATGGGCAATATTTGGTTTGGTGCAAACCATAACATACATAAGTGAACCAATAGCTGAAACATAAGGAACCTTACTCATGTGATCTCGTTCCTCCTCTGACTTGGGTGATTGATTCTTGTTGAGTCTGGAATGACTTCCCAAGGGAGTGCCAACTAGTTTGGTCATATCCATGTTGAACCTGCTAAGTACTTTTTTCACATACTCAGCCTGAGAGAGTCTCAACATGCCTCTGACTTTATCTCTAATAATTCTTATACCAAAGATTTGCTTTGCCGCTCCCAAATCCTTCATTAAAAAGTGCTTTGACATCTGCTCCTTCAGATTATTGGTCTCCTCAATACTAGCACATGCAATAAGCATATCATCCACATACAACAGTAGGATGATACAGGAATTGTCAAAATACCTAACATAACAACAGTGATCTGCTTGACATTTGTTGTACCTTGCACTGTGCATGAAATTATCAAATTTCCTGTACCATTGTCTAGGAGCTTTCTTCAGGTTATACAAGCTCTTCTTCAATATGCAAACTGACTCTTCCTTTCTCTGTACCATGAACCACCCTTCAGGTTGGTGCATGTAGATGTCTTCTTCAAGATCCCCATGAAGAAAGGTTGTCTTCACATCTAACTGCTCAAGGAAGATATCTTCAGTAGCCACCATAGACAGTACCATTCTGATAATTGTAAGCTTCACCATAGGAGAGAAAATCTTGGAATAATTAATACCATGCTTTTGCTGAAAACCCTTTACAAAAAGTCTAACCTTATACCTCTTACTGCCATCATGCTCAGTCTTCATTCGGTACACCCACTTATTGTGTAATGCCTTCTTCCCAGATGGAAGATATGTCATCTTCCAAGTTTGATTTTATAGCAGAGAATTTATCTCCTCCTTCATGGCTAGCTCTCACTTGCTTGAATTTTCATCTTGCAAGGTTTCTTCATAACTCTGAGGTTCTCTACCACCTGTCAGCAGAATGTAGTTTAAAGTTGGAGAATAACATTGTGGAGAACGTCTAGCCCTTTCTAACATGTGAACTGCAACTATAGGGGTAGACTACTCTAAAACTGATTGTGAAACAATAGGAGTGGATGTCACGGATCCACTCTCCTCGTCACCTGCATCTCTTTCTTGCACTGTGACATCTGGTAAATCATCAAATCTTACCAACTCAGATTCCTTTAGTGTTGTTTTAGAAAATGTACTGGACTTGTCATTGTACATAACATTCTCATTAAAAATCACATTCTTGCTTCTTATGATCTTCCAACTCTGATCATCCCAGAAGTGATATCCAAATGCCTAATCTCCATAGCCAATGAAATAACACTTCTTTGACTTGGCCTCAAGCTTACTTTGAGCATCAAGATTAATGAGAATATAAGAAAGACATCCAAAAGTCTTAAGGTGAGAAAATTTTACCTATTTCCCACTTCAGACTTCTTCAGGTAATTCGCAATTTAATGGAACAAATGACCCCTATTGATCAAATAAACTGTAGTGTTGATCGCTTCTGCCCAGAAAGTAGGTGGTAGTGAATATCGAAAAAGAAAAGGGTCATGAATACCCAAATTTAGAATATTCATTTACACCAATGAAAATTACTGTGGAGAAACCTCCACCACCGTTTCCTCAAAGATTGAAGCAACACAAATAGAATAAATAATTTTCTAAATTTTTAGAAATTCTTAAAAAGTTAACGGTAAATATTCCCTTCGTAGAAGCTTTAGAGCAAATGCTCAATTATGTAAAATTTATGAAAGATATTCTGAACAAGAAAAGGAAGTTCACTGATAACGAAACTATTGCACTTAGCGAAGAGTGCAGTGCAATTATTCAGAAAAAGCTTCCAGAAAAATTAAAAGATCCACTTAGCGAAGAGTGTAGTGCAATTATTCCGAAAAAGCTTCCTGAAAAATTAAAAGATCCTGACTGTTGCACTTAACGAAGAGTGTAGTGCAATTATTCAAAAAAAGCTTCTTGAAAAATTAAAAGATCCTGGAAATTTCACTATACCGTGTGCTATCGGTGAAAAATTTTATGGAAGAGCTTTATGTGATTTGGGAGCAAGCATTAATCTTATGTTCGTGGAAGAGCTTTATGTGATTTGGGAGCCAGCATTAATCTTATGCCTTTATCAATTTTCAAAAGGTTAGGATTAGGAGAAGTCTCACCTACTTCTGTAAATCTTCAATTAGCGGATTGTTCAGTTACATATCCTAAGGGAATTATAGAAGATGTGTTAGTAAAAGTTGGAAATTTATCTTTCCTGTGGATTTCATTGTTTTAGATATGGAGGAAGATAAAAAAATACCTATTATTTTAGGGAGACCAATTTTAGCTTTTGGAAAATCTATGATAGATGTTCAAAAAGGAGAATTAACTATGAGAGTTAACGATCAAGAAGTGACTTCTAACATAGCAAAATTTATGAAATACCCTGTTGTTGAAAGAGATAATGAATGTTTTCGCATGGAAATTAGTGAACTTCTATTGAATGAACATTTTAAAGAATATTTTGAAGAGAAAGAACAATTTGAAGAGAGTGATGAAGTTATTTTAGACAAATTAGAAAATGAAGAATTATATTATGTTCAGGAAAGATTTGAGATGTTAGATATTGCAAAAAATGCTGATAAGAATCTAGTTCCGTCAATTATAAAATCACATGAACTTGAGTTGAAAATATTGCCTAGCCACTTAAAGTATGTGTTTTTGGGAGACTCGTCTACATTACCTGTAATTATATCTTCAGAATTAAATGATTTGCAAGAGCAAAGATTGTTAGATACATTGTAAAGATATAAGAAAGCCTTTGGTTGAACCTTAGCTGATATTAAGGGAATCAGTCCTTCGATCTGTATGCACAGAATTATATTAGATGAATAATATAAACCAAGAGTTGATCCACAAAGAAGATTAAATCCAATGATGAAAGAAGTAGTTAAGAAGGAAATTTTGAAATTGTTAGACACTGGAATTATATATCCTATTTCAGATAGTGCGTGGGTAAGTTTAATTCATTTTGTTCCTAGGAAAGGAAGAGTGACTGTTGAGACAAAAGAAAATAATAAATTAATACATATCAGACAAGTTACTGGGTGGCGTATTTGCATTGATTATAGAAAATTAAACACTACCACCAGGAAAGATCACTTCCCTTTACCCTTTTTAGATCAAATAGTAGATTGAACGAGTTATTGCCGAGAGGAGAAATTGAACAAGTTATTACCGAGCGGAGGTGGGAAAACTTCTGTTACACCACCAATAAAGTCGTTGTGAATATTGTGGAGGAATTCTACGCCAACGTATTCTATTCTGAAGACAGAATCGTTCAAGTGCGGGGATTTACTGTTGAATTTACTACCGCCTGCATCAACACCTTTTACGAAGTCCCAGACTCTTATAGTTGCCAATATGAATCCTTTAGTACTGAAGGCCCCCTTAATGATGTGATCAACTTTCTCACTGATGGGAAAGGAACATGGAAGATAAAACAGCGAGAACAGGCCCCCTCAATAATGTGATCAACTTTCTCACTGATGGGAAAGGAACATGGAAGATAAAGCAAACACCTTTTACGAAGTCCCAGACTCTTATAGCTGTCATTATGAATCCTTTAGTACGATGGAATCCCTCAATGATGTGATCAACTTTCTCACTGATGGGAAAGGAACATGGAAGATAAAGCAACGAGAACGGGTAAATGTGATCAACTTTCCCTGATGAGAAAAGAACGTGGAAGATTAAGCAACGAGAACGGGTAAATTTTTCTGCTTCCATGTTGAATGCCACCACTAAGGCGTGCCACAATTTTATTTCCTCTACTCTGTTACCGACTTATCACCATAGTGAGGTAACTAAATATAGAGCTATTTTGAATTTCTATATTCAGAATAATAAAACTATAAATGTGAGGAGAATTATTTTAAAGAATATATTGACTATGAGAAGGAGTGAAACAAGTCGAGGTCTAGGACATCCTGACCTTATTTATGCACTTTGCCAACTTTCTGGAGTGGATGCTGGAGGAGATGAGGAATGGGTTTACCCTTTGAAACCCATTAGCAAAGCCAATTTGAAAACTTATGAATCCCATGAGAAATGGAGAACTAGAAGTAGCAGTCAAAAACCTTCTACTAGTAGAGATGTCCCCTCTATAAGTTATAGCATTCCACCTTCTAGTTCCACTACTCTGACTGATTTGATGAATGAGTTAACCTTACAGCCATAGACTTGATAAATGAAAGGATTGGAGGTTTAGAACGTCGACATGATTATGATAGTGAGTACCTTCAGAGACATTCAAATTTTTGGGTAGCTTACTACAAAGCTCAGGCCCGACACTACATAAGTGAGTCTGATGTTACATTTCCTGAGTGCCCCGATATACTCAGTATCAGCCCAATCCACCTGCTGATCAAGGAGATGAAGACATAGTTTGAGATTTTGATATCTGAATGTAATTGATGTACTTGTACTTGTACTTTTATTTTGTGATCTTTTGTGATAGAAATGGATGTTTGTGTGTATTTGGACTTTCCTTTTTATTATTATGTTGTACTTGGATGATTTTTAATTTTTGTTATAAGTTAGTGTGGTAGTTAAATTTGTATGTGTAGTATAATATATGTTGAGTAGTATTTCGTAATGTAATGTGATTTTTATTTCGCATTTTAATTGTGATTGTTTTGTTTAGTATTGTGGTTGTGTTAGGAAATATTGTGCTTGTTTAATGTTTTAATTTTGTACTTATTTACAAATTTCATTATCCAGAAATTTCTCTAATGATTTATATGTGTAGAAAGCTTCTAATATTACAGACCAGGTGAAGTAGAAATGTTGAGAAGGACTAAAAAAATTTTAGAATGATGAAAATGCCTAAAAGACTGAGGTATGATTTATATTTAGAGTTTTTATTTCTGCAAGTATCATTTTATATTACAAAATTTAAGTTTAGGGGAGGGAAGAAAAAAATTAACTATTAGATGGACTCTATTTAATTATTTTCAAAAATTATTTATATGATTTAGTAGTAAATTTAATTCAGGTAACTATATTTTTGTAACTATTTAAATATTATGGTAGATTTAAAAGAATATTTTTGTAATGAAAATTAATTTTGTAGATTAGATTAACTATTAGATGTCCTCTATTTCAATATTTTCAAAAATTATTAATATGATTTTATTTGGAATTTAATTCAGGTAACTATATTTTTGTAACTATTTAAATATTATGGTAGATTTAAAGAAAAATAATTCAGGTAACTATATTTTGTAGCTATTTAAATATTATGGTAGATTTAAAGAAATATTTTTCTAATGAAAATTAATTTTGTAACTTAAGATATTTTAGTATAAGAGAATAAGACTATAATTAACTATTTAAAGTAAATGAAACTATATTTTGTAGTATTAAGAATCTGGAAATTCATTTAAGAAGAAAAGATTGGGGCTCAATGATGTAAAAGCTATGAAATATTTATAAGGTAAATGAATACTTTGAGTTTCAAATTTAGAGAAATAAATGTGATGTTCAAAATCATTAAAGACTATCCAGATATAGTAATCCTCACTTGAAAGATGAAAAAGAAAGGATTGACAACAATCCCTGAAAGAAAAGAAAAATATATAAGATTGAAAGCAATCCAATTGAAAAAGAGAAAATAAAGAAAAAAAATATGGAAGTGAGGAGAGGCTTGAGGATATGTCTAATAAAAAATTGGCTTCACTGGATCTACATAAAGGGAAAACCTAAATAAATTTCTGAACTTATATTTATGGATTAGATCTTTTACTAGTAGAGTCTCTTCACTGGACCTACCTAAAGGGAAAACCTAAATAAATTCCTGAACTTATATTTATGGAATAGATCTTTTACTAGTAGTGTTCTCATGAAGTTCCTATCATTTGAATATTCTAAGTGACTTAATATTGCAACATATAATCATTCTTAAAATAAATAGAAGACTATAAGTCTTAAACTTGATGACTAGATAATCTTGTAGCTACAGAGTTAATTTAATTACTTGAAATTTTTTTGAAAATCTCACTATAATATTTATTTAAATCAAACTTATAGTATTTCTAAATTGAAACTTTACTACAATAGATCATAACTTTTATGTAGTGCTAAATTTACTTGAGGACAAGTAATAGTTAAGTTTGGGAGATTTTGACCAAAAGAAAATATGTTGAGATTTTCATACTTATTTTATATTATTTTTGATGATATTACACTTTAAAGAAAGAAATTTTTGATGTTTTGTTGTAGGAATGATGAATTAGAAGTCATTGGAGCAAAAAGATGCAAAAAGGAGCGAATTTGGAGCGAAAATGACCAAAATGTGAAGATTTGAACTAGGGCGTCGACGACGAGCCCAACGACACTAACGATGAGATTTTCCCGAGACCCCAGAATTAATTCACTTAGAAGGCTCGCCAACGGCGAGATCGGAGGTTATGTCCAACCAAGCTTTGGATGAGGACGAATTTTGGAGGGGTGCTTAGGAAACTCTTGGGAAAGCTCATCCACAACTTTAAAAGAAGATTTTGGCCGAAAATTGAAGAGAGCCTAGAGGTCCTGGAGGTTAGAAAGGTTCCATTAGTGTTTGGTAGAGTGTCAAAACTGTGAGAAATTCTTCGAGAGAATGTAAGAGTGGAGAGAAAGTGAGAGATTTCTTCCTCCTTGCTGCTTCGAAGAGGAATTATGTGTGTTGTAAAGAAATGAAGAGATTCAGAGGAACTTGGAGGAGTTTATTTGGGGAGAAATTAGAGATAAGTTTATTTATTGTTGTAGTTTGTATGACTTTGATTTTATATATGAATTTTGAGTTTTGTTGTGTTTTCCCCATGAGATCTGAGTAGTTTTCTCTGTCTTTCTCCTTGTCTTGAGATTTGTGAAATGGTGATTTGAATTAGTGAAACCATGAAAATGTTTAAGAAATTGTGATTATTTTTTTTTCTTCGATCTTAATTTTACTTTCAATATGGCCAATTGATTTTTTAAAATATGTTGAGTTTTATAATTAAAGTGAAAAACATCCAAGATTCAGGGAGGTCAAAGCCCTTGGAAGTTGGGTGCAAATAAATAGGGAAATAAAATTATCGGGCGTCAAATTGGAGATTTTAGAGTGACAGACTAAAATCCCCAATTCGGTTCTATCGTTTGGGTGCTGAAGTGTAGATTTTAGCCCTCAGGCGAGGGGAATGTGGGAGCTCCGAAGTGAGAGCCGCTATCCTCCCAGCCTAGCTGCAGATTCAGTAAACAAGCGTAGGATTAGTCAA
>JXCR01137896.1:0-23848 GCA_002079205.1 Phalaenopsis hybrid cultivar | reverse complement strand
TGGGAAGTCACTGAGGTTCTCCTCAGGATCTGTGGCCTCCCCTAGTTTCTCTTCATTTGGATTCATTAACATTGTTCCAGATTTGAGCCTTTCCCCTTTCACACATATTCGTCCGATTTCGTTGAAAAGTCCTATCCTTTTGACTTCTTTGAATTCACCCTGATTTTTATCGAGAGTTTTCTTAGGTGACCTAGGTCATTTAAGATGTAATTAACTATAGAGG
Organism: Phalaenopsis hybrid cultivar; assembly: GCA_002079205.1. NCBI lineage: Eukaryota > Viridiplantae > Streptophyta > Magnoliopsida > Asparagales > Orchidaceae > Phalaenopsis > Phalaenopsis hybrid cultivar. The sequence continues at coordinate 23,625 of JXCR01137896.1, read as the reverse complement.
CTTGCCCNCCTCCCCTAGTTTCTCTTTATTTGGATTCCTCAACAATGTTCCAGATTTGAGTCTTTCCCCTTACACACCTTCTTCGTCCGATTTCGTTGAAAAGTCCTGTCCTTTTGACCTCTTTGAAGATACCACACCTCTTCGTCCGATTTCGTTGAAAAGTCCTATCCTTTTGACTTCTTTGAAGATAATATTCTCTGATTTTCTATCGAGGAGTTTTCTTAGGTGACTTCGGTCATTTAAGATGTAATTAACTATAGGGGTTTGCCCTTATAAGTTTTCTTAGGTGACTTCGGTCATTTAAGATGTAATTAACTATAGGGGCTTGCCCTTATAGGATTCTTAGGTGACCTTGGTCATTTAAGATGTAATTAACTATAGGGGCTTGCCCTTATAGGGAGTTTTTCCGAACANAATAGGGGAACTTGTCGGCAAATAAAACGGTTTCGCAGACCAAACAGATGTCATATCTTTCTTAGTTTATTTCATCGAGCCTCACCCTCAAGTCTTGTGTTTATCCTTCGGGGTAGATACAATCTTAGTTTATTTGATCGAGTCTCATCCTTAAGTCTTGTGTTTATCCCTCGGGGTAGATACAGGGGATGTCATATCTTTCTTAGTTTATTTGATCGAGCCTCACCCTCAAATCTTGTGTTTATCCCTCGGGATAGATACAAGATTTGAGGTTTAGTGCTCTTTCATTTAAACTATAAAAAATATGGGGTCAGTTTGATTTCATATTTTTCTAAACAGTGCTCTTTCATTTAAACTATGAAAAATATGAGGTCAGTTTGATTTCATATTTTTCTAAAAATTTGAGCCTCATCCTTAAGTCTTGTGTTTATCCTTCGGGATAGATACAGGATTTGAGGTACAGTAGAGCCTCATCCTCAAGTCTTGTGTTTATCCTTTGAGATAGATATAGGGTTTGAGGTATAGTGCAAAATATGGGGGTAGATACAGGATTTGAGGTTGAGTGCTCTTTCATTTAAACTGTGAAAAATATGAGGTCGGTTTGATTTCAGTCATATCTTTCTTAGTTTATTTAATCGAGTCTCATCCTCAAGTCTTGTGTTTATCCCTCGGGAAGGATTTGAGGTAGAGCGCTCTTTCATTTAAACTGTGAAAAATATGAGGTCAGTTTTGATTTCGTATCTTAGTTTATTTGATCGAGTCTCATCCTTAAGTCTTGTGTTTATCCCTCGGGGTAGATACAGGGGATGTCATATCTTTCTTAGTTTATTTGATCGAGCCTCACCCTCAAATCTTGTGTTTATCCCTCGGGATAGATACAAGATTTGAGGTTTAGTGCTCTTTCATTTAAACTATAAAAAATATGGGGTCAGTTTGATTTCATATTTTTCTAAACAGTGCTCTTTCATTTAAACTATGAAAAATATGAGGTCAGTTTGATTTCATATTTTTCTAAAAATTTGAGCCTCATCCTTAAGTCTTGTGTTTATCCTTCGGGATAGATACAGGATTTGAGGTACAGTACATTTAAACTGTGAAAAATATGAGGTCAGTTTGATTTCATATTTTTCTAAAATTATATATATGTACGTAAATTAAAAAGTCATTCCGAAGTGCGCGACGGAATTTTAATTTCGGCTGCCGACAGCTTTTCACGGGCGACCTCCGAACATAACCTTCCCCCCCTTTTAAGCGCCGACATGTAGGTATTAGTTCTAGTTATCTAGGAGGGTCAAATAAGGAAAACCTATGGTTAGACCCTAAGATCTGAGGAGAGAAGTAAAGACCTCACTCGAAAATGAGGTCAACAATGACATCTGTCATTTCAGAATATGTTGTTCGAAGAAGAGTGCTAGATGTGAGAGCATGGAGAATTCTACCATTTACGTCAACTAAAGATGTTGAAATCTATCATCTAGATAGTAAAGATTCATTTCGTTTTGATTATAGGATGGAATGAAGAAGAGAAGAAAAGAGAAGGAAGCAATCGCCGGAAAACACATTTTCTATAGAGATTGAAGAAGCTGAGGCGTTGGAGAAGTTTAATATTTCATCTCTATAATCTTACAAAGGGAGATATGATCTTGTTGATCATATAATATCTTTTGAGTCTGTCATTTGCCTACTGAGAATAAATGTCATGTTGAAGTCATTTATTTTTCAAGATGTTGAAAGAATTAGTTTTTAGTTGGTTAAAAATTATAACATCAAGAGTTATTACATCTTTGGAGTTAATGCACATATTCATTGTGTAATTTGCAAGCACTTGGAAGCCTAAGAATAGTTTCTAGGGTTTACTACAAGTTTGTTGAGGATTCGAAGGATCTTTGAAGAGATATGTTACTTGCATTCAAAGGGAGTATTGGAAGTGATGGATTCAGAACCTGCAGTTTCTCTTTCTGCACTAGCATATGGCTTGCAAGAATATCCAATTTGATATGAACTTGGGTTGCAGTGCTCGAAGATGTTAGCTGAAGTTTTGGAGTTGACGAACAATTATATTTATGTAGAAGAGTACAACTCATTGACTAACTTATTTGGAGTGAAGAATGTAGAGCAACAACATCAACCAAGAAATTATAGTAGATCCCATAAGGAGATAGAGGCCACTTTGTCTAGCAGGGAGTTAACACGAGATTTGAGAAGAATCATAATGCTCTGTTCAGAGAGTGAGTTCAATTTGAAGACATGTGAGTTGATAGAAGGATGTTTAGAGAGTGAATTCAATTTGAAGGTATGTGAGTGATTGAAGGATGGAGAGAAGGTTATCACACTTTATGATGTAATGTATGCGACTCCATTAAGAGTCTTTATGGTTGAGATCTCTGAGATCATTTAGAATAAATAGTATTTCAAGAGGCATGCGCCGATAAGTACAGGTGGTCACTTGCGTGACTCTAGAGAATGTGATTATGTTATTGTAGAATATCACACTTAAAGAGCTTGATTGAGGATTTGATGAAACTAGAACTAAAAGAGTTCTTTGCATAAAATGTGAACACAAGAAGATAGGGAAAAGCGCCTCTAGTGGAAGTTCACAATCCATATTATGGGGCTAGTTCCTGTAATTTTTGGTAGTGGACCAGAAGCTTCTCTAGAATCGAGCCTCAAGCGACTTCAATCAGGTAAGGTGAATTTGGAGAGTTCATCTTGGCCACCGTTGGTAAGTCGAAGACCAATTATATCTACTAATGATGGCCTGCATGTGAATGGATACTCGTTTAATAATGCAGTCGCAATCACTATGTTGATCTTAAATTTTAAGCTGGAAGTTTTTTTATAAATGTTAAAAGTTTAGTGAACATGTTGTTCAAGAGTGTATGAGAACATGCATCTGAGGAATTTAGAACTTGTCCCTCCCTTTAGGTCGCTCTTTGAATTTTCTAAAGAGCATATAAATGCTTGTGGGGGTAATTGCTTTACTAGTCACTGGGGGTGAAGGAGAAAGTCTACAACCATGGTCAATTTTGTTATATTAGATGCACCAATTACTTGTAACGCCATCTTCGATCATCTCTTGTTGAGTATTTTCAGGGTGGTTGTACCAACTTGTCTTGTAGCTGTTAAGTTTCCTAAAAGCAACCAAATTATTACAACATAAGGAGACTTGGCTTCTGTTTGGGGCAGCTGCAGCTTATTAATAAGCTATTGTGTAGCAGCAGCTCCAGAAAATTACTGCGGATAAGCTGACTGACTGTTTATTTATTGCTGTTTGAAAATAGCTACAATACATCTGTTTTTGGACAAATGATCATTCTGTCTGTGTGGTAATGTTGTTTGCAACAGAATAGTTTTAATAGTATATTTGATACTATAAAAGCAAAAATTTACTTCAGAACTGTATAAAAAAAAATATATATACACATCACTTAACAGTTAGTATCATCATCACTAAAATAAAGAATATGACAATCAAAATAATATTATTTCCAAAACGAAGACAACGTATGTCACGGGTCAGATCATCCTTCAGGGTTAATATCCATTCTCTATCTCTCTCAATGGTGGAATTTGCCATTCTATCTGCCCACCAGAAGAAGTAACACTTCTCCTTGATTCTCCGCTAGCATATGTAGAACTGTCTTTCGTAGCTATATGGCTGATGTGACGTTAGCAGGGAACTCTAAAGTCCACAGTGGCACAACATTCCTTGGGAGGTACCAGAAATTCTCATGCTCATCTTTTCTTAATGTTTTAAAAGACAATCCATTAGTCATAACACGTGTAGAAATTTTCTTCAGAAATAATTAAGTAGGCGTGAGGTCTAAAAGAACTCAGTATACAACCAACCAATCTGTCACTAGAAGATAAAAGACCTTATCAAGAAAAGATTTTTGGTTTACTTCATTAGGATTTCACATGTGACACCAAACAATGACTAACAAACCATTTAGAAGAACCTATAAGGTCAAACGTCTCATCATAGACCTCTCAAACCCACAAAAAAAAAAAAAAGAAATGAAAAAAGAAAACAAAAACACTTACAAATAGCGTAAAAACCCAAATAATCAATATCAAATATATAAGGAATAAAAATAATCATGAACTGTATAACATAAACATGAATCAATCCATTCAGCATCCAATAATGGCTTCTGTAATTTTCTCTCTCAATTTAACCGTTTCCCCAGCAGCTTCGCCATCCTTATGCAACCTTCTTGTGCTTCTATTTCTACTTGTGGTGTAGGTTGTCCTATGTGATATTCAAATGCTTCAGGCGGGATGTGTAAATGATCATCGTCAGCCATGTTGAAGTCTATTTCAGTTCGAGAATGATTCTGTCGAATATACTTGTGGAGAGTCATTGTGGTCACTATAATCTGCACCTGCTTTAAAAATAGATATTTCGACATATCAAGAAGCATGACCCATTTTTTCTTCCACACTCTAAATGTTCTTTCAATTATGTCATGTACGATGAGTGACTGTAGTTAAACATTTTTCCTGTCCAGAGCAACATTGCTGGATCTTTTAAAATTGGGAATGTGATATTTGTTATTTGAAAATGACTTCAGATATCCCATTGTAAGGGATATTCAACAAAGACCAAGTATTATTTGTCTACCGCAAATACAATAATTAGCAATGAGCTTAAAAAATATTTAATAATATGATTAATAGATGAACAAACCTGGAGGTGAGGGAAGTTGCGTTTTCGATTTCTTGTTATAAAAGCGAACATACGACTGTTATATGCACCGCCTTCCAATCAGCTATAACAAAAGTGAAACACATATTGAAATCGCATACGACCATCATATTTTGTGTTGGTGATCTACACGTCTCAATGAATGCGACTTTTTTATTATTGGATACAGGTGCATCCAAATGTATTACATCGATCGCTTTAATGCAAATTTGACAAATTAAAGAAGGTTGTGTGAATTACACTATTCATTTTAACTTCTGAATATAATGAATAAAAAGATTTACCTTAAAAAATGACATATATACCGCTGGTCATTTGCTGTCTTTATTGGAGCCCCCCTCAAATATTGGATCCTCTGGCTTGATAATCTTTGATGACAAACTACGAAGAGCCTTCAACCTTATTGAAAAGTATCTGTTGACTGTCTCTAATGAAAGTTGAAATAGCTTAATCACTCTCATTGATTCATTCTGTGACAAAATATATGGGGTTATTGCTAACACCGCTCTAGTTATTCTAGAGGAGCCATGATGTCCATGATTCCTATGCAATTTATTAGTAAGACCTTTAAATATGGGTTGTCATACGAAACATGTTGCTGAATCTTGTAGGGTGTCCTTCAAGTAGGTCCCCAACCCATTTATTACCAACGTAAGATGATGTCATGTAGAGAGGCCGATCTACGTATGAGTTGTAGTACCCGTACATCAAACATACTGCTACCACAATTCTCCTTCTGCATCTCTCTTTTTGAATCCATGTCGAACAAGTGCTCGATTCATGTAAGAGATGTGAATCAAACAATTTTATGAGGAAAATACAAACATCCAAAATAGCATTAACATTGTTCCAAATAAAAGGAAAAAGCATCGTAATTAAAAATCCGATAAACCTACTGGAAAATAAATAATAGTGCAAAGATAACTTAATAAAATCAATGGTGCCTTCTGTCGTAAAAGAAACGTAAAGACCTTACGGTAAGGGTTATCTTAATGAAGAACGCTCTACGGGTCGGGTCATCAACAACTTCATGGAGTTCAAATAAAATGACATGCCCTCATAAATTTCTTGTGTTGCCTCCAAAACTCTGATAACGTCGTCAATGGAGGTCGCTTGTGAAGTCCCAGGTGGGTCACTGGTGCATGAAGCCACCATTTTTGCTATTTGGCTTCTAATGAAAGCAGCTCTTTTTTTCTTTTTATCTACCCTTAGTTGTTTTGACCTACTTGTGGAGTCCACTTCATTTTACTTTGGGCTTGGGCTTTTATCGGAGCCAGTTGCTTGCTCGACATCCAAGTTCTCTAGTATGTCTGCAAATCCTTGCTCACTAGGGGTTCAGACATTAGTCATAGTTGCCAAATCCCCACTAAACATACGATCCAACTTTTTTTCCAGATCATGTTCATTCTACTGAGTTTAAATTTCTTGTCGGCTAACACTACCTGCAATATAAGAGGATGCGATATGTTGATACAGTTCACAAAAGAATGTAATGAAAAGATGGTTGTGTAAATATCTTCTTACCTTCAATTTCTCAGTTCACCATTACTCCGAAGCATCCTAGTGCTTTGATTGGATCCCAACCCAAACCTTTGGATCTTCATTTTATTTCCTTCCATAATTTCCAGTTCTTTTTCAAATGATCCCACTTGTGCTTCAATTGCATTCTATCGTTCTCCTTTCCTGACATTTCATTGGACTTCATAATATTTTGCCACAATTTCTTATTAAAATACGTGACAGACCTATTTCCCAGTTCAACCTTATTAAGGTAAAGGTCGCAAAATATGTGTTTGTCTCCCTTATCCCACATAGCCGATGAAACGAATTTTTTATTTATAACCATCACGTTACTAGCCTAGAAAAAATGAAACATAAATCTTGTAGCATAGAGAAATACTTGCCACACATCCACATATAATCACAACCCACACAGAAGCAAGACAATCACACAACCGCAAACCACAATCACAACCACCACAACACAACCCCAACTACAACCATAGCCTCTACTTTGATCCACAGCTTCAGCACACAACCACAACATCCACACAGAACCGCAGCCTCAACACACGACCACAACCACACCCACCTCCAGACAAAACCACAACCACCTCCACACAAAACCACAACCACTCCACATAGAACCACAACCTCAACACACAACCACAACCTGCACAGACAACCACTACCACAATCACACAACCACAACCACAACCCACACACAACCACAACCACCGCAACCACCACAACCTCCTCCACACAGAGCCACACTTCCGCACACAACCACAACCCACACAGAACCAACATAGCCACACAACCACAATCCACAATCACAACCACCACAACACAACCACATCCACAACTTCCACACAACCACAACCTCCACACAACCACAACCTCCTCACAACCACAACCTCCGAACACAACCAAAGCCAGCACTACCACTTCCACATAAAACCGTAGCCTCCACACACAATCACAGCCACCAGAACCACAACCCACACACAACCGCAACCACCAGAACCACTTCCACATAGAGTCATACCTCCACACATAACCACAACCCACACAGAACCAACACAACCACACAACCACAACCTACAATCATAGCCACCACAACAAAACCACAACCACACCACAGCCACAACCATAGCCCCCACACTCAACCACAGCCACCACAACCACCACAACCACCTCCACACAGAACCACAACCTTCACATACAATCACAACCACCACAACCACCTCGACAGAGAGCCACACCAAACATAACCCACATAGAACCAACACAACTTCACAACCACAACCCACAATCACAACTACTACAACAACCAGAACCACAACCACAACCACCTTCACACAGAACCACAACCTCCACAAACAACCACAACCATCACAACCACCTCGACACAGGGCCACACCTCCACACACAGCGACAGTCCACGCAGAACTAACACAACAACACAACCATCACAACCCAATCACAACCATAACCATAATCACAATCACAACCTCCACGCACAACCACAACCATCACAACTATCTCCACACAGAACCACAACTTCCACACAACCACTACCACCTCCACGCAGAGCCACACCTTCAAACACAATCACAATCACAACACATAAAACCAACACTACACACTCAACGACACCTCCACACATAAACACAACCACATCTCCACACATAAACACAATCACAACCACACCACACACACAATCACAACAACCACCACCAGGGTCAACCGCCAGCAATCCACCAATAATGCACTGGCATTAATTATCACAGTAACCACCCTATCATAGTAAGCACGCAATTCACAACAAAGGCCATCACCCGATCAACAATAAAAAAATCCAACACCAATGCAAAATCACATGAATTGCAAAAACCAAAATTGCAAAAATTACAAAATCCAACAGCAGTGCACAACCATACGAGAATCATCGATTGAAAAGAGCTTAGAGCATCTAAAACTGTTGCAAAAATAAAATGTCATAGATTATAGTGATAGAGAATACTGTGGCCCGAGGAAGAACAAATAAACCAAGTAGAGCCAGAGAGCAGAGGGAATAGGGAGAATAAATTAATCACCAAGCCTTGCCAAAAAAATCATAGATCGAAGAGGAGGCGAGCAGGGATCTTACCTTTAGGGCAGAGAATCGCGAGGGTGGGGAGCGGGTCGCGAGAAAGAAGCTCGGTTGCCATAGAGGGGAGAAAGGGGGTAGGGCAGTAAAAGTTGAGTGAGAAATTAATATGAAACGCGGGTTGCGGGGTCAAACTCGCGGCCTGCATTTTATCAAAATATTATCAATATGCTGTCGAGCTATAGTTATCCAACGAGAGAAAAAAAACGACATTTTTAAGCCGCGCCGCACGAAAAATGCGACGCCATACAAGCCCTTAGTGCAGTCAAGGGCATACTTTTTAAAAGTTTTAGGTACCATGCAAAAGGAATTCTTACAACTCAGAGTACAAATGAGGAGTGACTTGGAAGCTAACAAGTCTATGATAGAAGTTGTTTTTGTCGAATGAGAGCTTGATAAAATTTTCTGGTTATGTTCTACTTTTGGTACTGAACTTAAGGGTGACGTGATTAATACTCTTAGGGAGCCAGAGATGGTAGGAGTTAGTATTAAAATCACTTGTCATAAGCTCAACATTAATCCTACAGCTCGACCGATGAAACACAAGATGGGGAAAGATTTAACAACATTAGTTGAACCAATTTGACAAAAAATATAGAAGTTTATTGATGCTGGTTTTATTAAAGAATTTCATATCTTGATTTGCTTGTAAATATGGTGATGCTTTTGAAGTTGAATAACATGTGAAGAATGTGTTTTGATTTTACTAATTTGAGTTTGATCTACCCAAAATAAAATTATCCTTTGTGGAGAATTGATGCTTTAGTTGACTCTGTTGTTGGCTATTCTTTTTTGATGCATTTTTAGACTACCATCAAATTAAAATACATTCAGCTGATGGCAAGAAAACTGTGTTCATACGTGAAGATGGTGTACACTATTCCTACGTAATTTTTTTAGGATTGAGATTATTTGTGTCACATCAAAGATTTATTAGTGTATTTATTGCAAAACACTCGGAGGATTTTAAGATGAACCCGATAAATGTGAAAGCTATTCTGGAGTTGATGTCTCCCAAAAGTACCAAAGAGGTTCTAAACACTTCGCTTAACCCAATAATAGATTTATTTTGAAGTTGGAAGATAAAAGTTTTGCATTTTGTAAAAAGCTAAACGCTAACATTTAACTTAATCCAAACAATACAAAAGACCTCTCTTATAATCAAAGAATATTTTATTTTTTCCTCCACTTCTTCAAAATCCAAAATTTCATAAGAGCTTGTTTATATATCTTATTGTTCGGAGCTATCAGCTTTGTGCTTATTCTAGAAGAAAAAAAATAATTTCTTATCTATTATATCATTAAAATTTAGGGGTATTAAACGTATGTGTCCAATTTTGAAAAAAACATGCTTTAGCCTTGATTAATCTAATTTGAAGGCCACGACCTTGCTTTTATGCACATTGAATAAAAATCATCGTTGATTATTCTTTAAAGTTAGTAGTCGCTAAGCTTGATTATTCTGGTAGACCATTTGACCAAATCCACATTTACGTTGTTTTTTAGTTTCCTTGCAGAAAACTCTACCTAGTTTCTTTAAGCGGCTAATATGCAAAATTGATATATTATAGAGTTTAGAATTTAATTTATAGTTTACACAGAAGTTCTACGCAAGTATACGTATCGATCAAGTAATATAAGACTTTAATGGAGTCTCGATTATCATTCTCATAGGGAAGTGATGGAAGAAATCCCTCAAGCTAAGTTCTAGCCTACTACTATTAGGTCTTGGTTTGGAATGTCGATTAAGGGTGTTTTTCTAACAACTCTTAAATACAAACCTAAATCTGAAGTTAAACCTAACTAGATAAATTAATTTGGTGAATTTTGAGGTGTAAAAACTACCTTTCTCTTGTGGTGACCTAGATAATGTGTAGGAATATGATGCTTAGAATCTAATGTGGCCAGTGACAATAGGAGCAAAAATCTAAGTTACCCTCTTCCGAGTGTATAACGTAGCTTAGTTAACCTATGGTCGATTCCTTAAAATAATTAGATTATCACGACGAAATTTCTAGTCTGTCACCCTAGAGTCTCCTTCTAATAGCCCTATACTTGACTTAATTTTAGATTAAAGTTACGAAACCCTAGATCAAATTGATTAGGAATCTTGCTTGCTACATTAGAAACACCATTTTGCACCCATCAACGAATGTCCCTAACATTGCATTGAATCTTAGGACTACTTTTCCTTCACTCATAAGTTCAATGTGATTTCTCTTAGTTGCTAAAGTCATAGCCCTACCGGAATGTATGAGTTTACAATAAATTTTAACATACCAATTTGTCAGATTGATTAGTAAATGAAGCATGAAATAGAACCATCACTATGATATCAAAAACCTACTCTAAAATGCATCCTAACATCTTAAACTTTCATCTAATTTATTGCAAAAGAAAAGTACAAGAGTTCTGCTTCCTAAAGCAGGTGTTACACACAACAGAAAGCTTCATCAAATTAAAAAAATCTACTAGATAAGTGTTTACAAAAGGTACAAGATAATGAAGAACACAATATTTAGTTTTTTCCCTCTGAAAGAAAGATGACAATCCCTAACAAAGTCTCCTGTTGATCAATGCAATGCTTATACATTTCCTTACAGGTATCTCTCAAAATCCGCTCACTAATCTAAAGATAAAAATCTACATTTTCTACTCCTATATGTCACCTCTTGGCCTTCTTGGAGAATTTTAGGACTTATAAAATGTCAAAAAGTCTTTTTCCAATTGTTTAAATTAGTCAAACAACTCCTTGGGGCGTGCAGAAACTGCCCTTGGACAGTTCGGGTGCAAATCAATTATCGTCTGTGAAAGTTGAATTTGATGATGAGATGCGTGCATTGATCTTGTTGGCTTCATTGCGAAATAGTTGGAAAGCTATGACGATAGTTGCCAGCAATTCTACAGGTAAATCTAAACTGAAATATGGTGTTATTCGTGATTTGATTTTGGTTTAAGAGTTGCGCAACAAGGATTCTGGCGAGACCTCGTATTCGAGTTCAACATTAAATGTTGATTCCAGAGGAAGATCACATGACAATAACTCTAATAGAGGAAGATCAAAATCAAAGCACAGAGGCAGGAGCAAGTCAAGGTCTGGTCAAAAAACAACTTGTTGGAAGTGTGGCAAAACTGACCACATAAAAAAAATTGCAAAAATCCAAAGAAGAATGACAACGCAAATGTGGTAAATGAAAAAACACAGGATGCACTACTGCTTACAGTTCATAGTTCTGTTGATAACTGAATTCTGGATTCAGGGGTTTGTTTTCATACAACTTTCCATCGGGAATAAATATGGAATTATGTTGCAGGTGACTTTGGAAAAATATATATGACAGATGAAGAAGTTTTGAATGTGGTATAAATTGAAGACATTGACATTGCACTTCCAAACAATAATAAGTAGACTCTACAAAAGGTTAGACACATTCATAAATTTAGGAAAACCTCATTTTTATTAGACAACTTGATGAGTGTGAACATTTAGTAGTGTTCTTAGATAACACCTGAAAGGTGACTAAATGAGTACTGGTATTGGCCCGGGTTAAGAAAACATGTACGCTATATATGACTACTTGTTTAATTAACAGTGTGGATACTACTGTTACAGAGAGCACGACAGAGTTGTGGCATTGCAGACTTGACAACATGAGTCAGAGGGGTATGAAAAAACTTTAGTCTAGAGGCAAGTTATTAAATTTGAAGTCAGTTGATCCCAGCATGTCTGAGAGTTGCATTATGGAGAAATAAAGAAATGTCAGTTTCTTAAAAAATGGCGGAGCGCCAAAGCAGAAAAACTCGATCTTGTACACAGATGTGTGGGGACCTTCTTTTGTGGCTTCTCTTGGAGGCTCTCGTTACTATGTCACATTCATTGATGACCACCAAAAAATGTATGAGTTTATTTCTTGAAACATAAATTTGATGTATTTAATGTGTTTAAGACTTAGAAGATCATGATTGAGTCAGGGACATACTTAAAACTAAAATGTCTGAGGCCTGACAATGGTGGTGAGTACATTGATGGTGGGTTCAGGGAGTCTTATGCAGCTTAGGGCATCAGAATAACGAAGACTATTTCAAGGACACCACAACAAAATGGTATTGCAAAGCACATGAACATGATCATTAATGAGCGGGCTAGAAACATGAGATTGCACGCTGGACTACTATCTACTTTTTGGGCAAAAAACGGTCAACACCGCAGTTTACTTGATCAATAGGAATGTCCACTACACTGTGAATTGCCTGAGGAGGTATGGAGTGGGTAATATGTCAAATTTTGTCATCTTAAAACTTTTGGCTGTCTTTCTTATATTAATATTAATCCTGAGGCTCGTAGCAAGCTCGAGGCTAAGTCAAAAAAATATTATTTTTTTTTGCCATGGAGACGAGGCATTTAATTATCGTTTCTGGGATTATCAGGGTCGAAAGATCATAGGGAGCAGCAATGTGATTTTCAATGAGAAAATTATATACAAGGACAAGACCGGTACAATTTTTTAAACAACACTGCAAGAATCTTAGTTGTTAAGGTTTGATGATTTATCAGAGGTCACAGTGCAGGACAGACATGCAAGTGACGAGGAGAGTGTGTCATGGGGCATCAACGCTACTGTTTCGCAGTCAATTTCAGAGCAATCCACCCCCACATCTATAGCTCGCAGGTCAGAAAGGACTAGACATTCTCCATGACATTATTCTCTAATTTTGAACTAATTCTTGCTGACAAATGGTGGAGAACCTCAGAGTTATGAAGAAACATTGCAAGTTGAAAATTCCAGTAAGTGGGAGTTTACTATGAAGGAGGAGATGGATACTTTGCTAGAAAATCAGAATTGAGAGTTGACAGAACTTCCACAATGGAAAAAAAGATTACACAACAAGTGAGTGTACAGGGTAAAGACGGAGCATGATGACTGTAAGAAATACAAGACTAGATTTGCTATAAAAGGCTTTCAGTAGAAGCATGATATTGATTATTCTTAGATTTTCTCTTCTGTGGTGAAGCTTACAACCATCAGAATGGTACTATCTATGGTGGTTACTGAAGATATCTTCTTAAGCAGTTAGATGTGAAGACAACCTTTCTTCATGGAGACCTTGAATAAGGCATCTATATGCACCAACCTGAAGGGTTCGTCGTACAGGGAAATGAAGATTCAGTTTGCAGACCGAAGAAGAGCATGTATGGCTTGAGGCAAGCTCCTAGACAATGGTACAACTAATGTCAGACAGATCGCTGTGGTTATGTCATGTACTTTGAAAATTTCTATATTATCCTACTGCTGCATGTGGATAATATGCTTATTGCAGGAGGAGCAAATCCTTGACATGAGAATTTTCAAAGATAGAGGCAGAGGCACGTTAAGACTCTCTGAGGCTTAGTATGTGAAAAAGGTACTTAGCAAGTTTAATATGGATAAGGCCAAACCAGTTGGCAGACCCTTGCGCAGTCACTTCAAACTTAACAAGAATTAGTCACCCAAGTCAGAGGAGGAACGTGACCACATGAGTAAGGTTATGCTTTAGTTAATGGTTCACTTATGTATGCTATGATTTGCATTAGATCGGATATTGCCCATGCAATGGGAGTTGTGAGCAGATACATGAGTAATCCAGGAAAATAACATTGGGAAGCAATGAAGTAGATCTTGAGGTACCTAAGAGGCTTTTCAAAAACTTGCTTGTGTTTTTCACGAAAGAGTTCAGAGGTACGGGGCTATGTTGATGCTGGTCTAGCTGGAGATATTGATACCATAAAAAGTACTACGGGCTATATTTATACTCTTAGTGGCACAATAGTGTCATGGGGATATAATCTGCAGAAGGTAGTTTCGTTGTTTACTACTGAAGCTGAGTATATAGCAGTGTCAGATGCTGTAATGGAGATGATATTGCTACATGGCTTCTTAAAAGAATTGAGCAAAAAGAATTAGAAGGGCATTCTCTACAGTGATAGTCTGAGCGCTATATTCCTTGTCAGGAAACCAACATTTTAGTCCAGGACCAAGCACATTCCGATCAGTAGCACTTCATATTGTTGGATAACAGACGGTTATTGCTTGAGAAAATTTATGGAAGAAAAAACCCTGCTGATATGTTTACTAAGGGTGTTACATTTCAGAAACTGAAGTTGTGCGCAGCTTCAATTGGTTTTCTAGCTCGAAGGCAGGGGCCTTAAGTTGTAGAGGTGGAGGATGTCACGTTTGAGGAAAATGATGATATAGCTAGTGGGTGATACAGTCAATGTCCCAGTCTCCAAGTAGATTTGTTAAGTCGAGCCTGACGTCGATTTGTGAAAGTGGAAACTACTTTCGCCTCCGCTCATTCGATTTCGCGAATCGAAGCTTTGCCCTTCGCCTCCAGTTCGCTCCTCTCCATTTCGCAATTAAAAGGAGAAGCAGCAAGCCGTCGCGTGATGCTCTCTATTGGTTTTCTCTTCCGCGTTTTGGCTTACTGAAGAAGCAAAGGGAATCACATGTTCCCGCTCTCCCTCGAGATTTCTTTGGAGTTGGCTCACTGGTGAAGTAGGAGAAATAAGGTGTTCCTCCCTGTTTTATTGTTGATCCATGTGGCTCATAGGTAGAGAGTAGAGAGAGGAAGAGAAAGGGAGAAAAAGTGAGAAATTCTTCTGGTAATCGTTGATGTGATTGATGATGGTGTAATTCCTCAAGTAAAAAAATCTTCTACAGCTCTGTGGACATAAATAATTTGTCGAACCACGTAAATCTGTGTTTCACTGTCCTTTTATGTTGTAAATTTTCTCAATTCTATTTTTTTGTTTCGTCGCCGATCGATTGTTCTATATACCACACATCACCTCGTCTTTGTTTTCTGGGCGGCGACTGGCGCCTGCTGACAACACTCCCATTTGCTCCCTTTTGCCTTTGTTTTGCCCCGTTTCAGCTTCAATCTGTTTCAAGTGTTATACCTGCAAGTTAAACATGAAATTAATCATTCATTAAAGTGTAATTTCATTTAAAAACATGTGATAAATGTAAAAGAAATTAAGTATAAAAAGTTATATCAAAATCTCTCAAACTTAAAAGCTAATTGTCCTCAAGTAACACTACAACTTAAAAAAAACAAATTAGTTGATTTGAGATAGTGAGTTTCAGTAGAGTTTCCTAAAATTCTATTTCAAAACTGTTATAGTGTAACCTAAGAGAAATTCTAACAAATCAACCTAAAATTATGGTGTAAGAATATCTCATATTCGATTTTGGAATCTTGATTTTCTATTCACTTCAAAACTTATTGAAATTTGTCAAAGTAAAAACTCTTAGAAAGTTTGAAAAAAGTGTCTAATTGTCTTATCAATACCAATTTAACCAATATTCTATTAAAAAAATAAAAAATAAAAAATAAGCTTAGAATTGTTTCTAAGCCTTCTTCTTTAAAAAAAAATCAAGTGGAACCAATTTTTTATTAGGCCTTTTCCAAAACTTCTCACTTTTCATTTTTTTACTTTTTTTTTACTTTTTTTTTTCTTTTAGGATATTTTAAATAGCAAAATTGTTCTATTAATGTTTCTTACAAAATATAGAACAGTTTTCTTTATATAGGATCCAAACTAAGTTTTTTCTAATATTCCTAAAATCAAAATTATAATAACTTAAACATAACACCACATACTATAAATACTTTTCTTCCCCCCCCCCTCCCAAACTTGATTTTTATCATGTATAAAATTTAGTACAAAAAATATAAGCTCGAAGAAAAATAACTCAGAAATTCTATCTACCACAAATGCCTATAAAAAATATCTACAAATATTTATCATGATAGAATTATGTGAAGCAAAAAGTAAATTTAAACTAAAACTTGTTGAATGAAATTAAATTAAGGAAAAATCTAACTAGCACAACATGTCAAAATATGGATATATATTTATATGTTCCTCAATTCCTCTATGTTGTTGTAACACATACACAAACACCAATACATAAACGAGATTAATTCTTCATCTATCTCATCACACCTCATTTTCTTCCGATTCTAACGGAATCACTTCACTGATCAATTTGGTACTTTTAAATGTTTTTATAAGGTGTATCCCCATGGACACGATTATCCCTGATATATTTGCTTGCAAGTACCAACATCATGCATCACCTTATCACTATAAGTATGCACCTCTAACAGTTATAAGAGTAGTGTAAGATCATCATCGGGTTATTCTTCAACTAGTTTATTGAACCATATTGAAGAAAATAAGGTCAGATAAAGGAATTAACAGAATTTAGATGAACCTGTTCTATGTCCAAACTCATCATGTTTCCAGTTAATCCTTAAGTTTGGTTTAGAACCGTGTCGTAATGTACTTGTTAATCCAACAACTACCAAAAAACAAATATAAGTCTAGTCACAACAAGAAGTTAAGGAATAACCTCACTCATGACACACAAAGATCAAATTAATTCACTAACAATCCAGATATCCACCAACATCAATCAAACTGATCTGTTCACTCTAAAACAAACACAATTACAACTCACAAACACAGACATATAACATATGGGTTGCCACCCATTAAACGCTTGATTTAACATCATCAGCTCGACGAATCCAATGGTTATACATATTTCACTTGCTCACCACTTTGCTCCTAAGGGCTTTCTAATCCTCCTAAATGTTTTTTCTAGTTTTGAGTCGTATAATTCAAGGTTTGCAGTACGTGAACTACACATTCAACTCTAATGACTTAACTAATAGGTCAGATATTCAGTACTTCAAGCACTTAAAAATATTTTTGATATTTTGTATTTTCTTTTAAATAAACTCATAATAAATAAACACACTAGATAATAACACTACAGTTTCCAAATCTAAATCTTCCAGGTTCAACTAAAATTTTTATAAAGTTCTTACTGTAGCTTCCTTGCAACAACGCCAAAAATTTGACATGATCTGCAGTTACATAGTTACACATATATTTAGTTTCTCGGCAAAAAAACATGACCTAGTTTTTTTAGGCGGCTAGTGTTCAAATAGATATGTTTTAGAGTTTAGAATTTGATTTGTAATTTAGACAATAGGGGTTCTACATAAGTATACGTATCGTTCAAGTAATGTAGGACTTTAATGGAGTCCCAATTATCGATCCCACAGAGAAACGAGATAAGAAATCTCTTAGGCTAAGTTCTAGTGTAGTACTGTTAGGTTTTAGTTTGGAATGCCGATTAAGGATCTTTTTCTAACAACTATTCCTAAATATACACCTAAATCTAAAGTTAAATCTAACTAGATAAATTGAACAAATAAACCAAGTAGAGCCGAAGAGCTGAGGCAATAGGGAGAATAAAGTAACAACCATGCCTTGCCAACAAAATCATAGATCGGAGAGGAGGCGAGCAGAGATCTTACCTTTAGGGCAGAGAATCGCGAGGGAGGGGAGAGCAAGTCGCGAGAAAGGAGCTCGGTTGCCATAGAGGGGAGGAAGGGGGTAGGGCAGTAAAAGCCGAGTGAAAAATTAATATTAAACGCGGGCTGCGGGGTCAAACCTATGACCTGCATTTTATCGAAATCTTGTCAATATCCCTCCGAGCTATAGTTACCAAACGAGAGAAAAAAAGACATTTTTAAACCGCGCCGCATGAAAAATGCGGTGCCAAACAAGTCCTTAGTGCAGTCAAGGGCATGCTTTTAAAAAGTTGTAGGTACCATGCAAAATAAATTCTTACAACTCAGAGTACAAATGAGGAGCGACTTGGAAGCTAAGGAGACTATGAAAGAAGTTTTTGTCGAATGAGAGCTTGATAGAATTTTCTAGTTATGTTTTACTTTTGATACTGAACATAAGGGTGACGTGATTAATACTCTTAGGGAGCCAGAGATGCTAGGAGTTAGTATTGATATCACTTGTCATAAGCTCAACATTAATCCTATAGCTCGACCGATGAAACAGAAGATGGGAAAAGATTTAACAACATTAGTTGAACCAATTTGACAAAAAATATAGAAGTTACTTGATGCTGGTTTTATTAAAGAATTTCATATCTTGATTTGCTTGCAAATATGGTGATGATTATAACAAGTGAAGAATGTGTTTTGATTTTACTAATTTGAATTCGATCTACCCAAAATATAATTATCCTTTGTGGAGAATTGATGCTTTAGTTGACTTTGTTGTTGGCTATTCTTTTTTGACGCATTTTTAGACTACCATCAAATTAAAATACATTCAGCTGATAGCAAGAAAACTGTGTTCATACGTGAAGATGGTGTGCACTGTTACTCCGTAATTTTTTTAGGATTGAGATTATTGGTGCGATATATCAAAGATTTATGAATGTTTTTATTGCAAAACACTCGTAAGATTTTAAAATGAACCCGATAAACGTGAAAGCTATTCTAGACATGATGTCTCCCAAAAGTACCAAAGAGGTTCTAACCACTTCGCTTAACCCAATAATAGATTTATTTTGAAGTTGGAAGAATAAAGTTTTGCATTTTGTAAAAAGCTAAACGCTAACATTTAACTTAATCCAAATAATGCAAAAAACCTCTCTTATAATCGAAGAATATTTTATTTTTTCCTCCACTTCTTCAAAATCCAAAATTTAATAAGAGCTTGTTTATACATCTTATTGTTCGGAGCTATCAGCTTTGTGTTTATTTTAGAAGAAAAAAAATAATTTCTTATTTATTATATCATTAAAATTTTAAGGGGTATTAAACGTAGGTGTCCAATTTTGAATAAAACATGCTTTAGCCCTGATCATTCTAATTTGAAGGCCATGACCTTGCTTTTATGCTCATTGAATAAATATCATCGTTGACTATTCTTTAAAGTTAGTAGTCGCTAAGCTTGATTATTCTGGTAGACCATTTGACCAAATCCGCAGTTACGCAGTTTTTTAGTTTCCTGGCAAAAAACACTACCCAGTTTTTTTAGGCGGCTAATATGCAAAATTGATATATTATAGAGTTTAGAATTAATTTATAGTTTACACACAGATGTTCTACGCAAGTATACGTATCGTTTAAGTAATATAAGACTTTAATAGAGTCTCGATTATCGATCTCACAGGAAAGCGATGAAAGAAATCTCTCAAGCTAAG
Organism: Phalaenopsis hybrid cultivar; assembly: GCA_002079205.1. Classification (NCBI taxonomy): domain Eukaryota; kingdom Viridiplantae; phylum Streptophyta; class Magnoliopsida; order Asparagales; family Orchidaceae; genus Phalaenopsis; species Phalaenopsis hybrid cultivar. Next base: position 3,782 of record JXCR01137896.1, on the reverse strand, counting down.
TTCTAGTCTACTACTATTAGGTTTTAGTCTGGAATGTCGATTAAGGGTGTTTTTTAACAACTCTTAAATACAAACCTAAATATGAAGTTAAACCTAACTAGATAATTTTGTTTAGTGAATTTTGAGGTGTGACAACTACCTTTTCTTTTGTGGTGACCTAATAATGTGTAGGAATGTGATGTTTAGAATCTAATGTGGTCAGTGACAATAGGAGCAAAAATCTAAGTTACTATCTTCCAAGTGTGTAACGTAGCTCAGTTAACCTAGGGTCGATTTCCTAAAATAACAAGATTATCATGACGAAACTTCTAGCTTGTCACTCTAGAGTCTCATTCTCCTAATAGTCCTATAATTGGCTTAATTTTAGGTTTAAGGTACGAAACCCTAGACAAATTGGTTAGGAATCTAGCCTGTCATTTTAGAAACACCAATTTACACCCATCAACGAATAGCTCCCTAACATTGCATTGAATCTTATAATTACTTTTTCTTTACCCATAAGTTCAATGTGGTTTCTCCTAGTTGTTAAAGTCATAGCTCTCTTGGAACTTATGAGTTTACAGCAAATTTTAACATACCAATTGTCTAGATTAATTAGTAAATGAAGCATGAAGTAAGAACCATCACTATGATATGAAAAACCTATTCTAACATGCATCCTAACATCTTAAACAATCATCCAATTCATTGCAAAAGAAAAGTAATTCTACTTCATAAAGCAGGTGTCACACACAACAAAAAACTTCATGAAAACAAAAAAAATCCACTAGATAAGTGTTTACAAGTACAAGATAATGAAAAATATAATACTTAATTTTTTCCCTCTGAATTAAAGATGAAAATCCCTCCAACAAAATTTTCTGCTGATCCATGCAATGCTAATACAATCCTTTACAGATATCTCTCAAAATCCCCTCGCCAATCTCTCTAGAAAAGGTAAAATTATACATTTATTCTTTTTACGACTTCTTGGCCTTCCTGGAGAATTCCAGGACTTAGAAAATGCCAAAAGTCTTTTTCCAAATGTCTAGATCCATCAAATAACTTCTTGGGGTGTGCAGAATCGCTCCTGGACAGTTTGGGAGCCTGGGCGCCGTCTTCTCTGCGCCAGTCTATGGCGCCTTGGCACCACGCTGCTGGCAGCACCCCCCTATTTGCTCTCGTTTGCCTCTATTTCGTTTCATTTCAGCTCCAATCCGCTTCAAGTGTTATATACCTACAAGATAAGCATGAAAATAATCTTTCTTTAAAAAATTCAATTTGATTCAATAACATATGATAAGTGTAAAGAAATTTAAGCATAAAAAAGACATATACCATTCAAGTGTACGGTCGAACTAAATGAGTTCAACATATTTTATCTGTTAAGAAATGCTATCAAGATGCAAGCTTTGGTTGATTTTTTGGTTGAGTTTTTTGAATCTGGCACTAGTTGTGAATATTTTTGAAGAAGTTATATGGACTATGTTTGTGGATGGGGTTTCAAATATAGACAAAGAGTTGGTATCAGATTGGTGCTACACAACCCAACTAAAATTTGACTTTATTGCTTTGTTTAATAATGCTATGGGATTAGTATTAATCAAATCGTATACGAAACACTAATTGCTGGCTTGAGATTTGTTGAAGATATTGGGGTGAAACCTTTGTTTGATCAAATTCTCAATTGGCGGTCAATCAGTTGGATGACCATTATGAAGTTAGGAAAGACTTTTTACAGAGGTATTTATTCAAAACGAATACTAAAGCTGAAAAAATTGAATACCCAAAATTGAGCATATTTCAGGAGAAGATATCGATTTGCAAATTTATTGTTGAAATTGGTAAATCTAGATGGGAGACCTATTCCGAAATTAGTTCACCCAATAATTGAGAAACCAAAAGGGATGAATATTAAGTTTGAGAACTTTCTAGTCTCTGAATCTGCCTCCAAACATAAAATTTCNGGTTGGGATACACGTCTTAACAGTTAAAAGTTTACTCTCAGGAGTACTATTCTGCGTTCATTGTTTCTTATCCATCTTTATTCCATCCTATTATTCCTTGAAACCGCATGATTGAACAAATTTTACCTAAATTACTTGTGCAGATTTTTTTTTTTTTTTGTATTGTGTTAAAGAAATGAATAGTTAAAAACTGAATAATAAGACTGTCCAAACGTTTCTTACTTTATAATACAGCAAAATGCAGTCATACATATCGGNAGTGTGTCATGGGGCATCAACTCTACTGTTTCACAGTCAATTTCAGAGCAATCCACCCCCACATCTATAACTCGCAGTTCAGAAAGGACTAGACATTCTCCACAACATTATTCTCTAATTTTGAACTACATCTTGCTGACAAATGGTGGAGAACCTCAGAGTTATGAAGAAACATTGCAAGTTGAAAATTCCAGCAAGTGGGAGTTTACTATGAAGGAGGAGATTGATACTTTGCTAGAAAATCAGAATTGAGAATTGAGAGAACTTCCATCAGGGAAGAAGAGATTACACAACAAGTGGGTGTATAGGGTGAAGACGGAGCATGATGACTGTAAGAAGTACAAGACTAGATTTGCCATAAAGGTTTTCAGTAGGAGCATGATATTGATTATTCTTAGATTTTCTTATATGTGGTGAAGCTTACAACCATCAGAATGGTACTGTCTATGGTGGCTACTGAAGATATCTTCCTTAAGCAGTTAGATGTGAAGACAATTTTTCTTCATGGAGACCTTGAATAAGACATCTACATGCACCAACCTGAAGGGTTCGTCGTACAGGGAAATGAAGATTCAGTTTACAAACTGAAAAAGAGCTNAATTTGTAAGCAATCTGTATGTAGCTTGGATGGCCCCTTGCTATGTATGTAGCTTGGATGACAACCGCTACTATGGTATGACCCATTGGGGTCGAAATTACGGTATGTTGGATTCAATGTTGGTCGAAATTTTGGATGGTTTCAATTTTGGTTCTTTTGAAATCAAACTAATGCTGAAGCTGTAATCTATTTTTAGTTTCATTTTTATGGCTATGAAGTTGTAATCTATTTTGTTTCATTTTTATGGTTGTGAAGTTTTAATCTAATTTTTTTTTATTATCAAGTTGAAGCACTGTATAATATCCTAAATATTAATATGTAATCACCCTATATTAATGTTTCGATGCTCCTATGCATATTAAAATTTCTGTAAATATTAATGTTTCAGATTGTTATATGAACTTAAAGTGATATTCTGTTACTTTTATGAAGTTAATAAGAGTGGTCTTAGATGCAAGTGGCCAAATAACTTTGTTGCAACAATTACTTTCACAATTTGGTATGTTAAGTTTTTTTTATTCCCTTAAGTTTTTGACTGATTAACGCTTTTTAAAATAATTGCAGGACAATGAACTCAAGATATTCAGGGAAGTCGGGGCAAATGATGTGCCGATGTGGGCTACCGTCATTGCTTTTCACATCACGACAGACACATAGTTACGGGCGACAATTCTATAGCTGCCCGCGGTGGGGACAAGGACCGGACGACTGCAAATTCAAATGGGCCAACAGTGGAACTATTTCTATGTGCTCCCAGTTGGACACAACTGCTAGGAGTTCAATAGTGCCACAATGGGAGAACGCCACATGTGGTTCGAGTTCTCCCGTTTCTACAATATCGCAGTCGGACAGGTTTGCTCAGGGTTCTGGAGTGTCAGATGCAGGTGGCATGGGCCGTGATATGCTGCTACATTATATAGTCAACATTATCATATTTTTACTTATCATTTTAACATGTTATTTTTTCTTCTTTATGGGCT
>JXCR01137893.1:127070-141311 GCA_002079205.1 Phalaenopsis hybrid cultivar | reverse complement strand
ACCTCACATGGTCGTATCATACTCTCTCTATATGTTGATGATATGATCATCACTGGCGATGATGATAATGGGATTGCAGATTTGAAATTACAATTAGCTCAACAGTTTGAGATGAAAGATTTGGGTACTCTTCGATATTTTTTGGGGATTGAAGTGGCTCATTCCCCTCGAGGTTATCTTCTTTCCCAATCTAAGTATACTGGCACCATCCTTGAACAAGCTCGTCTATCTGATACTCGGACAACTGCTACTCCTCTTGAGCTTAATGCTCATTATAACTCTTTTGATGGCGTTCATTTGTTCGATCCCACTTTGTATCGTACACTTGTTGGCAGCTTGGTATATCTTACCATTACTAGACCTGATATTTCTTATGCTGTACATGTTGTCAGTCAGTTTGTTACTTCTCCTACTACAGTTCATTGGGCAGCAATTCTTCGCATTCTTTGATATCTTCGGGGCACTCAATTTCAGAGCCTTCTTTTTCCTACATCTTCCTCATTGGAATTACATGCCTACTCTGATGCTGATTGGGGTGGTGATTCCACCAATCATAAGTCTACCACAAGATCTTTTATTTTTATAGGAGATTCTCTCATTTCTTGGAAGAGTAAGAAGCAAGCAGTTGTCTCACGCTCTTCTACCGAAGCTGAGTATCGTGCCATGGCATCCACCACTGTAGAAATTGTTTGGTTGCGTTGGTTACTTGCTGATATGGGTGTCTCTTTCTCTAACCCAACTCCTATGTACTGTGATAATAAGAGTGCTATACAAATTGCCCGCAACTTAGTGTTTAATGAGTGCACCAAACATATTGAGATTGATTGTCATTTCACTCGTCATCATTTTCAGCATGACACCATCACCTTACCCTATATTTCTTCCTCCATGCAACTTGCTGACTTGCTTACGAAATCGCATTCCACTCAACGTTTTTGTTTTTTGATTAGCAAACTCTCGATGATTCTCCTTGATGCATCGTGAGTTTGAGGGGGATGTTAGATATAGTTTTGTATTTTTATTACTTTACCAATTAAGGGTAGTTTAGTCTTTTCCATATTGTACATATATATACTATTATAATGAGGTATTGAGTATGATTTTGAAACCCTAGCCACTTTTGTCTCTCTTGTTTTCTCATCTCCTTCCCATTGCAATTTCTAACAATATCCATACTGCGCATAAACTGCATGATATAATTTTTTAAATAAGGTTATCTTTTGACGAAAAATTATTATGTCCGGACCCCAGACGTAGAGATACGTCCGGAGTCCAATGAATCATCTTCACGTGGAGTTGAAAGAAAAAGAAAAAGAACTCATTTTCTTGTGATCCGACACGACAACATAGAGGAATATTCCTTCAGTATTATTCCACATTATTCATGAATTATTGTGATGATATTGATGTATTATTGGGTTATTATAACACCGAGAATATTCCCATAATACAATAATACATGAATATCACACAATAACAATTGAATAACACGGAAAAAATATTCCTTTGTGCTTCTGTCACTTCCATGTGGCGTGATTTCATTGGACTCCGGATGTGTATGTCTACGTCCGGACCCCTGACGTACAAATTGTAGGATAGATGGATAGACTATTATTTATATGGATGGTTGAAAGTTATAAAATATAAAAAAAAAAAAAAAAAAAAAAAAAAAAAAAAAAAAAAAAAAAAAAAAAAAAAAAAAAAAAAAAAAAAANAAAAAAAAAACATTAATATAATCTCATCACTATGCTACATCAAAATTCTATATTAGAAGGCACGAAAGAGACACGAAAGCGTTTCAAATTTATTTCAGATTATACGATTATAAGTACATGGCGGCAGAGGGACTAAGCATCTTCCTCAACCAGACAATTCTCTGCAATGGATTTATGCGCGACGATACTCATCGCCGCAATCTCCAATTACTTTCAGAAGATCTCTCCCTTTCATGGATACCTCAGTGATGCTGTTCATGTCTTCTTCATCCAAATCAAGGGAGAATATGGCATTCGTGTCATTGATATGGTCAGATAGACCAAGTCTAACCCCAATCATTGATCCCGCAACTGATGCCTGTAATCATTCAAATGAAATTAAATACCAGTATTTTTGAAGTTTGAAAACATGGCTATTTGGTTACTGTTTTATAACTATTTTTATATTGGGGTTTTTACATACCCAACACACCAAAGGTAATATCTACTTTGATTTCTTTGCGATCCTTTTTGTACAGCTCTAACTCCAGGGTTAGATTAGCAATCTTATGATTCGTCTCTCCCCTATGATTGTTGTAACAGAGAGCACACATGCTTTAAAAGTGTTTTTTCCCCTAATGAAATATAATTATTCAAGTACTACTCAAATGGTGGAATTTTGTGTGAGGATTGAGGGAGAGGTTGAGGTTTTGTAATAAATTCTGAAACTTTTTGAGGATTGAGGAGGGAGAGGTTGAGGTCTTGTAATAAATTTTGGAACTTGTGTGTTCGCACTGTAAGACAGTTTCGGTTTGAGAAACTTACATGATTTTTATTCATATTATCTTGATTCCGGAAATATTTACTTGCCTGGTGAAGGTCTATTTTATTGTTTGATTTTGGCTGATTGTGTGAGAAATTAAAAAGAAAATTCGTATGAATGTTAAATAGATATAGAGGATTTTTTTTGCTCAAAGTGTCATTCATATTTGCTCATATTATTATTATTTTTTTTTGTGTTGATGTGGTGTGGTCCAAATTTAAGATTTATTTAATGGCAGATCAAAATGAGAACTTATTCATCACATTCAAATATGATGAAATATTGAGTGCAAGTTAAAAATCAATCAAGAAAAAAATATGAAGGTGGCCACCAGAAAACTATTAAAATTCAGAAAGATATGATGAGCTTGGCAGTGTTAAAGAAAAATATTGAATCAATTTGTCCAAGAATTAGATGACTTTAATTTCAATTACAATATCATAAATGTAGAATATCACCAAAAGAGTATATGCTTATAGCTAATGATACTGAAGTTGTAGAGATGACTGTTCACTCGAGTAGATATGGTCGAGTTGAGGTAGTAGTCATCACACAAATGGCTGAATAATTTGAAAATTGTGCACAAGGTCAAAGAGACATTGGTTACTAATAACATGTCAGACAATAGTTATCCAAATTCTGACTGTGTTTCTAATGAAACTATTGAGAGAGATTTATAATGGTGGGTATCAAATTATTCAAGATGACGATAGAATGATTTGAAAGTTGGTGCATACTCTCAAGGCTCACAAACTTTTAAGAAAGTTCTCTGCTCCATTGCAGTAAAAAATGATTTTAGGCTAAAATTTATAGCTAGCAATAGATCTCGCGTTATTGTTGTTTGTTCGCATCAAGAATGTCCTTGGAGGGTAAGAGTTAAATTATGTGCTGATGGACTGTTATTTGAGATAAGAAAATTAAAATCTATGCATTTATGCCTTGGAGTAAACAGAGTCGAAAACAAGCAACGACTTCTTCGGTTGTATAACAAATAAAAATATTGTGAAGAAGGATCCAAAGATCCCTCCTACGCACGTCAACAACAAATTAGAGAACTTATACGGGCTATCATTGTCACATATGAAGCTATGGAGATTGAGAGAGCAAGCACAAGATAATATTTTTGAATCCGTTGATGATAATTACAGGTGGGTACCTGCATTACATACCGAGCTTTTAAGCACAAATCCTAAATCACATATTACATACAATTGACATGAGAATGATTCTTTTTTTTTAAAGATTCTACGTTAGTTTTAAGATTTGCAACGATGGATTTCTAGCAGGATGCAAACACTTAGTTGGACTTGATACTTGTTATTTGAAGTCGAAATATCTAGGTGTCTTAATGTCTGCTAATACGGTTGATATCATTTTTGCAGTTGTTGAATAACAGTCGAAGAAATCTTGACAATGATTTTTAGAGCAACTAGCAAAATCATTTCAATATAAGATATAAAATCTGGCATTTATATCTGACATGGAAAAGGGGCTTGAAGTTCGTTTTTCCAAATACAGAGCACAGGGTGTATATGTCATTTACAACAGAGTTTGAAAAAAAAAAAATCATTGTAAGGACACCCAAAAGATTCAGAGTTTGGTATGGGATGCAGCTAAAACATATATTAAAATTGAGTTTGAAAATAAGATGAATGAGCTAAGTAATATATGTCTGTAAGTGTATGCATATTTGCTTGTTTTACCTTATAAATTGTCTAAATGTGATTTCTCAAGTGAAATAAAAAAACAGAACAATACAAACAATATATCTGAATCGTTCAATTCATGGATTGTGGAAGCAAGAAGCAAGCCAGTGGTTGATTTAATTTATTTGGATCAGATCAATGCTTATGGAACAGAGATTAGAGATAGATTCAATCATCTTTATGGAAAGGAGAGCTAGTCTCACTTGTTGGGGATTATCTTAGAGAAATAACAACTCAAAAAGAACAGTTCATCGTAAGACAATCAATGCCATAATGAGTCGAAGTTGAAGGTCGGTACGAAAGACGTCAAGTAGATTTAAACAATAGAGAATGTACTTGTAGAGTTTGGCAAATAACTGAATTACCATGCATTTGCAGTGCTCATCAATAGCAAAGAACATCCATTGTGGCACATTTACGTGCATGATTTTTACTATGTTTCCAGGTTGGTATGCAATATAATGTTATTAATGAAACCCTAAACATTTATGATATTAATATTTATATTTTACTTATAGTTATAAAATGGTTTGTGAAGGTCATATATCACTCTTCTATGAAAAGAGTAGTGGAATGTTATTGACTCGAACGTAAAAGTTATTCCTAATAGTTTGAGGCCTAGAAGAAGACCCAAAAAATGAGATTTAAATAACTTTTAGAGAACAATACCAAAAAGAAAAGAAGTGCTCACAAATGTGAGTTTTATAGAATTTGGGGTCACCACAGAACAAAATGCAAATACCTAATGAGCCAAATTACTTCACAACTGCAACAAGCCAAAAATACAACATGTGTAGTTGAGCAAACAAGTTATTCAACCAGATCAGCACATATTGACCACACTTTTACTCATTCTGAACCAACAGTTGAGCAACATTTTATTGTGCTGAAATTACTAATTAGAAAGAGAGCTAAAAAAATTGATAAATGCGATGAAGCACTCTATGCAGGTTATTCACAGTGGAATTAAGAATTGAACTCCACTATTGTTAGTTTAAGGTATTTTGTTGTAACTTTAAAATGGCCTTCATAATTTGTGGGTTTTTTTATTTTTGATATTCTTGCTAACTTTTTTTATGTTGATGTCTCTTCTATTGGTTATTGTGCATGTTTTTGTTAACAATTTCAATTTTTGCTAAAGAAGATGACAAAAAGGCTACATGGGACTAATTATTATACTAAATAAGACTTGTATAATGTTTAAAACTTAATTTCTATGTTTCATGATGAGTTATTCATGAGTTGTTCATGCTCATGGAACAATTTAGCGCTTTCAGCAAATAACACTCGTGATTTCCTTGCTATGGTCAAAATATTTTGGAACTTCCAGATTTTGAAATAAAAAACTTCCTGATTTGGAAATAGCTTTGCAAGCTATCCTGGAATTTTTACTCATTTAGAATTTAGAACATTTTAATATGGTATCATTATTTTTTCAAACTATTACTGGTTTTAAATGCCAATGTGGTTACTCAATTTGAAATTCTTTTGGATTCTAAAAATGTGCAAGTAGAAAGAAAGAACTTCTTGTTCATACTTCATTGCCTCTCTTTTCCATTTGTTGAACACTAGTAAAGAGCGACAACTTCCACTACTGCATTCAAATATGACATTGTAATTTTCTGTCTTTTCTATTAAGGTAATTTTTAACTTCATCTAAGATTGTAATCATGGGAAGCGAAAACTATGAGTATTTGGAGGTGAAAGTTCTGCAACTTTAACTTTGAAAAACATGTTTAGTGATCCGTGTGATATAATGTTTGAAAGATTTACAATAATATTTGTGCTTTTAAATTACAATTTTTAATCTTTTGATATATAAAGAGGAGATTATCTTGGTAGTTTGTAATGCTAATTTCATAAATGTCTAAAGAAATTTGATATTTGAGAAATAATTTTTCTTTTCTTTGTATTTATGGTAGAATTGTTTCTATTTGTTGGCTGAGATTGCAAACTTATAAGGAAAAATTTGATTTACTCGGATAGTATGTACATTGCTATTAGGATTTTTAATAGTTTTGGTCAAGATATTGAACACTTGCTTTGTTTTTCTCGTTATTCTTGAAAGCTTTTGGAGGCATACATGAAGCTCAGAATATATTACTTTTTTGTTCTGATGTTTTGATACAAACAATTTATTTCACAACCAGGAACTTGTGAATTGCAAGTTGGTCACACATGTGATTTGTTTAAGGTACTGATTGTGGTAGTTAGCTGATTGTGTTCGTCACAGTTAAGTAGAAAAATTATCACTACTTGGTTGCTAGCTGATTGTGTTCGTATAGAATGCAAAAGCAAATGTTGTGTGTTCTTAATTGCTTCCGATTTGCATCTGAAAGTAGCATTTAGTGTTGGGAGTTTCCTTTTATTTTTCAATCTTTAACCGCAGAACACTACGTCCCCACTTATTATACAGTTATTATAAATGTTCATTTTCCGAAATATTGATAACTTCGCAATATAAACGACAACTTTTGATATGGGGCTCAAGATGATGATGCAACTCTTACAATTTATGATACATCACAATTCCAGAAGTAATGGCTGGATGGATTGCAAGGACAAATTCATCATAAAACTTGTGGTAGGGTGGATGGAATGACAAGTGTTCAAATTATGCAAATGTTAAGTTGAAAGCAATTTTCTTTTTTTGATCCACTTTTCCTAATAGTTTCTTGCAAATTATCCAGAATTCTTTGCATGATAGAGATGTGTACTTTTAGATTTTATGGGTCTATAAGTTCAAATATTCATCTTCTGAATCGCTTATCAGGAACTGAAAAGAGATACGGTCTCTACTTGGCGAGGCTATAGAACTTCATGCCTGGTTAGAGTGAGTTCTTAAAGATGAAGAGCTTGTCATTACTTAATGATAGTAGCTGTTTTTGTGGCTATTTATTTGATTTTATTGCATATAAGCACTTAAGAATTGAAAAAATGCTAATAAGGATACTGATACATTCTTTTTCCTTGATCTGAAACACGGAAATCAAGTCATCAAAGCAATAGGAAGGTCACAAAACAGAGGTAGTCAAAGTTGGTGTCTTTCATTTCTTTGAGCAGGTGAAGTTGTTTTCTGAACAGTTTGCTAATATCACTTTCTGCAAATTAGCCACAAACAATTCTTAAATTTTTAAGGGGTGGTTATTACATACCGGGCACACTAAGCTTTAATATTTACCAATTTCACACTCTAAACTTTAATATTAGCCATTTCACACACAAAATATCCAAATAGTACAAAAAACAAACCTGCTAAACTTTTAGTTTCCAAACGCTTAAGAAATCACGCACCCATAAAATCTAATTTAAGGCTAACTACATATCCCTACCATGCGGAGAATTCTGAAAATATTGCAAGGAACTATTAGGAAAAGCGGATCAAAGAAAAAAAATTGTTTTGAAGTTAAACAAGTGCATATTTTGAACACTTGTCTTTCCATTCCCACACAATACCACAAGCTTTATGAAAACCTTGTCCTGGAATCCATCCAACCATTAATTTTAGAATTGCTATGTATCATAATTTATATCAGTTACATCATTTATCTTGAGCCTCATATCAACCGATATCAAAAGTTATGTTACTTCTATTGCGAAGTAATCAATACTCAAAATTCCATCTTTTGAGGAGTACTTAAATAATTGTATTTAATTAGAGGAAAACAAATTTGAAAGTGTGCGTGCTCTCTGTTACAACAATCAATAGAGGAAGGAAATTGCGTCTCGAACGACGGAGTTAGAGAATTACAAAAAGGACCGCAAAACAATCGAAGGAGAAATTACATTCGGCAATGGTCTTTGGTAGAAGCGAATCGAAAGAAGGACAAAGACAGGAGTTTCGGAGGTATCTGTATGCTGCGATCCTGGCATTGCTGTCCCAGTTGTAAATGGTTTCCAATAGAAGCAAACCCAAAGGTGGAGAAAAATGAGAGTTTCAAAGGTATCTGTATGCGGTGATCTTGGTGCCTTCCCATTAAATGATCTCTGGTAGAAGCCGACCGGAAGGAGGAGAAAGATGAAAGGTTTGGAGGTATTTGTCGAGCAAAAGAAAAACTAAAGGAGAAAGAATTAGAATTGCACGCATGAAAACGAAGAGAAGGGGGCTTCAAGCTCAAAAACAAATCCCGCGCATTTGGAAACTGTGAACATATGTTCAATAGGGTGTGTTTTTTGTATCATCCGGATAATTTGTGTGTGAAATTAGTAATATTAAAGTTTGGGGTGTTAAACTCATAAATAATAAAAATTGGTGTTTTGGGTATGTAAAAGCCCCATATTTTAAATAATACGGAGATAAATCAATCTATTTTACGTTACAGTACAGCAAGCTCAAGCAATCCTCTGGATCACACCCAAAAAGAATGCCACAACATAACAGAATAATCTAAGAAATAACTTAAAGATTTTCTTGATCTCAGGCGCATGTATTATGAGGTACTGTCGTAGCCAAAGAGTTATGAATCAAGCATTCCTGAGATAGATGAATTTGATAAAAACTAAAATATAATAATCTCTGGGTATAGCATATTCCAGAAAATGAATTTTTCATATTGTATGAATATGTGCTAGTGTATGTTATTGGAGATGAAAAAATGTTTTTTAGGTCTTGTATTGACGTAAATATCAAATATGTTTTCAAAGAACTAAAACAAAATAAGTTGAATTACATTTGAGATCTCACTTCTTATGAATACTAAAACAAATAAACCCATCTCACATTCTAGAGTAGGTCTTGTATGACATTATGTGTTTATTTTGCAAGTGATTATGAGGATTCCTTGACTAATTATGGTCATTTGATTATGGGAAGAAACTGTCCTCAAACATTTTTGAAAAGTGAAGGTCATAAATGATATTCTCATATTTGTTGTATGTCATTTAATTTTTGAGAAAAGTGTCTACGTAGTCCCCTGAATTTTTTCAGAGGTCCATTTAAGTGCCAAGTCTATAATAGTGTCAAAAAATGGGGCTAACATAGTCCACTCTAGTGACCATTATAGCCTACATTAACAGAGTTTGAGAACTAATTTGGTATTTTTATAGGTTCTAGGACTAAAATGACCCCATGTAAACAATCAGGGGATTATTTTAGCACTAAACACTTAAATTTTAACAAAAAATTGTAGTACAAAAACATAGTCTTGTTAATAATCTATATATCTTACTTGCAATTGAAACAACTATAACTTAACAGTATATTCTTGACTTCAAAGAAATATCTTCCACAAATTATTTACCTCACCGTAAACCATTTTATAGAAACGAACAGTATAAAAATATTTTTTAATAATATAAATCCATAAGTGCATACGTAGATTAAAAAATTGCATTATTCAATTAGGTTCATATCATATGACAACATTTAATTCTGTTTATTTATTTATTTACTTCGATAAAAGATGTACATTAAGGGTCTATTTGTGGAAGCTGCAGCTTAATATAAGTTGCAGCCCAAGTGCTGCCACAGGAAGATGTTGCGTAAAAGCTGCTCCGAATAAGCTGACTGCCTGTTTGCTTTTTGCAGTTTAAAAACAGATCTGTTGCAGCTATTTTTGGACAAATGACTATTCTGCCCCTATATAGCAATGTTGTTTGCAGCATAACTGTCATACCAATATATTTATACTTCATAAGCAAATATCCAATGCAGAACTTTACAGAAAAAGAGATATACATCTCACTTCGCAGTGAGTATCAATATTACTAAAATTAAGAAAAATATTATTAATATAATATTTAATAGTACCATAATATTATTTTTGAAATGTAGACAGCGTATGTCACGTGCTAAGCCATCCTCCAGGGATACTTTCGACGCTAGATCACTCTCGACGGTGAATCTTCCAGCCTATTTGCCCACCGAAAAGTCACAGTTTTCCGTAACTCACCGCGGGCATCTGTAAAACTATCTTCCATAGCTATGTGTTTGACGTGCAGTTAACAAGGAACATTGAAGTCAACAGTAGTAGTGCAATCCTCGGGAGCTACCAGAAATCATCGAACTCATCTTTTCTGAATGCTTTAAAAGACATCTCATTAAACATAACACAAGTAAAAATTGATAAAAGAAATAATTAATTATAGTTTTATGCAGCATTGAGATCTCATAAAACTCAATATATCAACCAACAAATCTATCACTATAAGAAGACATCGGACCTTATAAAAAAAGATGCTTGGTTGTATTTAACCCACGTAATACCAAACTCGTGTATGTCACGTATGCATATAACAAAAAAATGTCATCTAGATGAACCTCAAAACCGTAGCCTGAAAAAAAGATAGGAACTTGATTGCTTTCATTAGGATTTCATATGTGACACCAATTAATATCGACAAACAGACCATCCGGAAGAACCTATATGGTCAACATCTCATCACAGACCTCTGAAACCAACTAAAAGAAGAATAGAAAGAAATACAAGAAGAAAAATAAACACTTATATACAACATAAGAAATCCAAATAATCAATATCAAATACACAAAGAAACAGAAACAAACTTGAACTGTATAAAATACAAATATAATAAACAATGAATCTTTTTAACAACAATTACAATTAATAATATTATGAATACTCAAATCACCCATACTATCACATCCGTAATTCATTCCCACAACTCTGTCATCTCGCTTACACCTTCCCTGTTTTTAGCACTGGTCTCGGAAACATCATTTTCAGCCCGTGATAAAGACTATCCAAGACGGTATTCATATGTCTCGGCAGGGGCATGTACATGATCCTTGTCCGCCCTACGGAAGTCGATGTTGTTGCTGAAAGGATGCCGTCGAATATAATTGTGGAGAGCTATGCTGACAATCACAATTTACAACTATTTGAGAAACGGGTAAGATGACATATCGCAAAGTATAACTCATTTCTTCTTCCAAATACCAAAAGTTCTCTCAATGACACCACGCAAAAAAGAATGTTTTTTATTGAACATTTCTTTCCTGCGTCACGTGATATTGTTGACTTGCTCAAAGTAAGGTTTGTGGTATCTCGTATCAGGATAGAGCTTGAGATACCCTCGTAGCAACAGATACTCAGCATCAACCAAATAGTATTTACCTGATGTGAATTGTATGATTAGTATTGAGGGAAAAACGAATTAGGAAAGTAGTTCAGTCTCAAGTGAACCTGTGGGTGGATGTGAGAAGTTGTAATTGTTATTCTATGTTGCAGTTTTGAAAATTCGACTGTCATGTGCACTGCCCTCCTAATCGTTCATGATAAAAGTGAAAAACATGTTAAAGTTGCATACAATCATGACTTTCTACGTCGGGGATCTATAGAGGCTGATGAATGAACTCTTCTCATTATCTGGAACACGTGCATCAACGTGTGTTCTATCGATTGCTCCAACAATTCTAGAAAAATAAAGAAGGGTTACGTAATTACGATTTTTATTTGAAAATTGAATGTAATAAATAAGAGAAATTGACTGAAAGTATGACGTCTACTGCACATCGTGTGAAATCTCTGTGGGGGTCCGTTCGAATGTAGGATTTATTGGTTTTATGGCTTGTAAATAATAATTTCCTAGTGCTTTCAACTCTAAGGAGAAGTACTTGTAAATCGTTTCGGAGGAGTGTTGAAATCGCTCCATTGTTTCTCGCATTGATTCATTCTGCGATAATATGTAGAAGGTTATTGTCAACGCCTCTCGTGAAGTCGTTCTGGATTAGCTATGAAGTCCATGATTCCTGTGTGGTTCCTCTAGCAGATCAATGAATACCGTTTGTCATGCGGAACATATTGTTAAATCTCGTTCGATGGCTCGCAAGCAACTCTCTAACCCATTTATCACCATCATATGAAAATGTCATGCAGGTGGGAGCGCTCTATGTAAGAGTTATAATATTCATACATCAAGCATACGACAGTTGCAACCCTCCTACGTCTTTCACTAGTTGCATCCATGTATTTCGGTATCGAAGTGGCTAACACATAGACTTTAATGAATTAGCTAGTCATATAAGGTTACGGGCAAAACCAATATAAGCAAATAACATTACAAAAGTAAATATAAAACATAACAAAGATAAAAAACTCTCAAGCAAATAGCGACATGTACAAAACTGTTTAAATATCCAAAACACAATGAAAAACTACAAACAAATAGAATGTCTCGAGCAAATGTAAATAAAAAACTATCTCTCAAGTGTCCCTGCTCTCAAAAAAATACGTAGGTAAGCCACCCTATGGTAAACGGGCATCGCGATGGAAAACTCTCTAATAGATTGAATCTTTAAGCAACTTCATAGAAAATAAATACAATGACAAGTTTTGAGAAATCTCTGGAGTTGCATTCAAAATTTGCACAACATGCTGGACAGAAGTTGCTTGAGATGTTTCGGGATCATTGAAGCATGAAGCCACCAACTGTGATATCTAGTCTAGCTTCTAAGGAAAGCAGCTTGCATTTTTATTTTATTTTTAACCTGTGGACGCTTAGAGCAGCTCGTGGACTCAAGTTCATGGTGGTCAGGGTTGATGTCTTCATTCGAATCACCCATTTGGTCAGCTTCCAAATTTTTGGGGATGCCACCAAACCCCGTCTCACTGGGGGTATATGTATTGTTGCTCGTTGCCAGGTACCCCCAAGCATACGATCCAACTTCTCCAACTGAGGATCAATCAGACACCACCTACAAATTCATATAATATGCAGTTCAAATTAACAACAAATTAAAAAATGACCAATTTTAGGGGATATTTAAAAATGCACACTGCAAGTCTCTCTGCTCACTACTCCTCGGAAGCATCAAATGTTCACTTCACCGGATCTCACCCCAAACCTGTTGATCATCGCTTCAATTCCTTCAAAATTTTTAGCTGATTCCACTTGTTTTTTAACTATATCTTATCATACTCTCTGTTTGTTATCTCCTTGAATTTTCAAATAATATTTTGTCACTCTTCCTTGTCAAAATAGGTTGTTGGCCTATTTCGCAGTTCGACCTCCTTGAGATAAAGGTCGCAAAATATTAATTGTCTTTTTATCCCACATTGCAGATGAATCAACCTCTTTTGTCACAACTATTGGATTTCTATCATGAAAAATGAATATTAGTCACATCACCACACACACTACCATCACTCCACACCTCCACACCACAAAAACGCATCTACACACCACACCACCACACACACCTCCACACCCCACCACAATAGCACATCCACACAACACACCACCACACCACACATTAGCAACCAAACCACAACACCACACCACACAGAGCACACCACCACACACTATCACACGCATCACCAAATTGGTATTCATTGAATACACAACAGAAAAAACATAGCCATTCACAAATCCAATCTCAATTTGTATGCATTTCTCAGATTCCCGCTCAAATATCGAAGCCGAAAAAATAATTGTAAAAATTCTCAAATTCTAGAATTAAAAAATTCAAAGAATTTCATAGCCACATTCTGAAATTCTCATAACAAAACTCCAAACAAGAAACATTCACGTTGTTATTCAAAGTTGCAGAAAGCAAAACCATGCAGTTGCAGAAAACCAAAACAACAATCAACCCCCCCCCCCCACCAAGCCTCATTTTCTTCCTAAATTGTCACTCAAATATCAAATTGTCACTCAATCCAATAATACCAAATTCAAACTCAACAACAAAACTGAAGCATCAACAGCCGACGCCACCCCAATTATAAATGTAAATCTAAAAAAAAGTAAAAAATCTCAAAAAATTGGTGCTACGCAGAAAACAAGAAAAACCCATCAAACAAATCCATCAAGAAACTTTGTACAAACCAATACGACTAACAGAACAAATCCACCAAGAAAAGATAAGAGATAGAGGATATCAAAAGAAGCAAACATTGGGAAACCCTCGTCACAGGTGTTGGGGAACAAAGCGAAAGAAAACGAGAAGAAAATTTAATAAGCCGAACAAATGCGGGACGAAGACGAGCGACAGGAGCAGCGCACAGGAGAAAACTCGAAGCTAAGGTAGAAGAATACCGTGAAGTCGTTGGGGGGG
>JXCR01137893.1:112133-127025 GCA_002079205.1 Phalaenopsis hybrid cultivar | reverse complement strand
GGGGGGGGGGGAGGTAGCTGAGTAATAATAACACGAAGAAACGCGGGTCACAGAATTGATCCTGCGACCCACATTTTCATTAAAATGCCGAAAATAAATCACCGCAACGTCGTGCGCTGCCCACCCAAACAACTAAAAATGTGTTTTCAAAACGCATCGTGTCGCCGCCGCCCCCCAAACTGGGCCTAAGTGATTTTATTTATTTCTTTAGCGTGTTCTACAGTATTAAACATATAGTTTGATGTATTATAAACTGTTATAATTACACTTTAAATTTGTATCAAAGTTATAATTTGTTGTATTATTGTTTTTTCAATTCATAATTAATTGAGTTGAAAACTAGCTCGAAACCTAAATCAAATATTATTCAAAATATGTTTAAACCTTACTCAAACAATTTTCAACAAATTTTTAAATTTTGCTCATACCTTTGTTTGAATGTGTTGGAATCTTACTTGAAATCATGTTTGAACTTTGTTTCGGTGGGACATTAATAAGCAATCGTGAATATAAGAGGTAATTTCATCAAAAAGAAAAAAAAATAGCCACATTTCTCCAAGAAAATAAACAGTAATAAAATTAGTCTAATTATGACTATTATGAGGCACAAAGTCAAATTCTCCTAAAAAAGGAAGTTTAGTTGTAGTAAAATATCTTTAAACAAAACAATGATAAAAATTAAGGAACTATTTGGGACAGTTGCAATTGTTTGAAGAAACGAAGCTATTGTATAAAAAATTGTTATTCAAAAAGTTGTGATGACAATTACAATTTTTTTAAGTCAATTAGTGACTTTTTAGCAGCCGCCGCACAGGTAAGATTGTAAAACGCAGCTTCTCACTACAATTTTTTGAAAAAAACAGATAAAATATAGTTTTGCCAAAGATCACACAATGTCGTGCAGCGGTAAGCCACCACGACACCGCTAATCCTTAACGCGTCCTAAATTTATGGAAACACCTTAATATAGACATTATTTTGAAAATAACTAATCTTGCAGAAACAAAAAATTTTCAAAAATTTTTTTTTTTATTTTAAAGGAAAAAGTAAACATATTAAAAATGGTTGAGTATTTATCTTCCATGAATAAACATTGTGATGTTATCTTAGCCATGTTCGACTACAAGTAGGATTTAGAGTCTGTTTGGGGCAGCTGCAGCTTATCTAGCTTCTGAGTAGCTGATCCGGATAAGCTGTCTGGCTGTTTGGTTGACACTTATGGAAAACAGCTGATTCTGAAAAAATGACCATTCTGCCCCTGTTCTGAATAAGCAGTTTAGCTGTTTGGTTAGTGTTTTGTAAACAACTTATTTGAATTTTTTTTTAATTAAATGAATAATCTATGCAGCAGAATCTGTTCTTTTCTCAACAAAATTAAAGATTACTGTTTAGACAAGAAAATACTAAAAAGTTGATTTATATTCATATAACTAAAACATATCTGATCACATCAAACGAATATGTTACACATACAAAAGTCAAACGCACCTGCACATACTACTACAAAGTAAAATAAGAGCCCATAAAAAAAATAACATGTTAAAATGATAAGTAAAAATATGATAATGTTAACTTTATAATATAATAGCATATTACGGCTCATGCCACCTGCATCTGACACTCCAGAACCCTGAGCAAACCTGTCCGACTGTGATATCGTAGAAACTGAAGAACTCGAACCACATGCGACGTTCTCCCGTTGTGGTACTATTGAACTCCTAGCAGTTCTGTCCAATTGAGAGCACGTAGAAATAGTTCCACTGTCGGCCCACCTGAAGAATTTGCAGTCGTCTGGTCTTTGTCCTCACCGCGGGCACCTGTAGAACTGTCGCCCGTAACTATGTGTCTGTCGTGATGTGAAAAACAATGAATGTAGCCCACATCGACACCTCATTTATCCTGACTTCCCTGAATATCTCGAGCTCATTGTCCTGCAATTATTATAAAAAGCGTTGATCAGTTAAAAACTAGAGGGAATAAAAAAAAATTCAATATACCAAATTGTGGAAGCAATTGTTGCAACAGTGTTCTTTGGCCATCCAAGGTGCTCCACTATTATATGAATAAAAGTAATATACATTAAAAGCAAGGGGGCAAGGTTTGATCACCTGTAAAGTAATGTTGTAATCAAACCTATATCCCGAACAACTATATTGAAAAGAAATTGGGGAATGACTTGAAATGTAAATTTGAAATGTATTATTTTTTTTCATGTTGAAGCATTAAATTAGATAAATGATTTAGAGTTATTTTTGAAATTTTGATAAAGTTTTGGAGGAGTTTGGAGAGTATCTAATGGTACAAGTTGTTACCATAATGCTAGTTCTTATAAGGTGAGATTATTTCAAGAACTCAAGAAAAATTTAGTAAATTAAAATTTTTATTGATTTCTCAATGAATCAAGTACAAGTCTATTTTTGCTTAACAAAATTTTTGTTATTGAAAAGGATTACTTAACGAAATTTTTGCAGTAGCAAATATCTCGCATTACTATTCTTTCCATGATCATATTGACAGGTCATGATGATCCAACCATTATTAATGAAATAAAATTTATAGATGAAATACTTTATTCTTTATGTTAGGTAGGTGTGAGAAGAAAACAAATTTATTTTTCAATAGCATTATATTCACTTGATTTCAAAAACAACTAATCATTGAAGCACCCCCCCACAACATCTTTGCATACTGAATTTTTTATGTTATTCAAACTATATAATGCGGTGACTGGGAGAAATTCTCATTTTGGTGAGTTGGAGTTCATTATTGAGGAAATGGTGATTTAAATGTCATATTGGGTGTGTGTCATTTGGTTCAGATAATTCATGTAGGAGTACAGTACTTTGTTCAAGATAAACTTGTCACAATACTAAAAACTATATTCATAAAAAGAAAGACCTATCTAGGTAAGTAGCGCAACTAATATAACAATCAGGAGTGATAATTACTGAACAAAACTTAGTTGATTCAAATAACCAGGGGCATTTACAAGCATACCGCAATTCTTGTGTGTTTATATATCTAACACTTAAAACTTTTCTATTTACATGCATTGCACTCAAATCTGTAGCATCCCATCAAAAACACCACTCTTATTAACTTCATAAAAGTAACAAAATATAACTTTAAGTTCATATAACTTTAGACAGCATAAACTTTATGTTGATCAGATGCTAGTGCTATGCTCATCCAATCAATAAAAGAGTTAACTTGCCTAACTTCTTCAAAAAAAATTAGAGCCTTACAGAAGTGTAATTATAAAAATATTTCTATAAAGAAAATATAATCCAACCAATAGGCTCGGGAGCAGAAGACTAATAAATTACATAGACTCCTATAACATTACTATCATTGAAAACTTTTTTGCTTTAGTTGCTTGGAGCTATTTTTGTGAGAAAACTCGGTGTTTTGTTAGATGCATAAATGCAACTTTGCGAGCTTGTTTAAGATGTATGATTCTGTAAGTTTTTGTTATAAATTACGATGTATTTTGCTTTTATCTTTTTCATTGAAAACTAAAACATATATGACTTGGAGTATTAAATTCTATATTAATTTTGCTGACTGATGACATCTGCATTTAATTATGTAAATTGTATGTTATGACAGAGTTTGCTACGGATCACACTCGAGAAAATCTATCTTTGTAACTGAAATCATGGAGCATCTAAAGTAAGCAGTATTGGTGCCCATGAGATCACATCGAAACTTGAAACAACTAAAGCAAGTGATACTGGTGCCCATGATACAAGCTGTATCTGACACTGTTTGCTACAGACAATTCCATACTATTAAGAAGCTTCATCACCAATTTTTATGCAATTCTTTAAATGTAATAAATGTAAATCTTTGAGTGATATGTATGTAAATATTTGGTTGTTATAAATGTAAGATTTGCTAACATTGGATTGAAACATATATGATGTCACTAGCAGTTGTTGCAGTTTTTCATTTTGAAATACTTAAAACTTTGATTACTTCTCTTCCCATCCGAGTAGTCAATTTATTATCCAAATGTTTAACATTACTAACAATATACAAAAGATAACCATAAAAATGCAAACCTCCCGGTTCTATCAAGTCCAACCACCAAACAAAGGAATATCAGGTTCATATAATGGCAAAATTGTGTAGCAACAAACCACCCCTACATCCAGAAACTAAATGTAAGGTGAATTTTAAACTATTACTCTAAGTAGCTACACATTCACATGCCATTTTAGCTATAGAGAAACAAAAAATCAAGTCTCAAGCATAGTTATGGAGATTAATATCGCTTTCTCCAACAGTCTTTATTATCTTATATAAATAGATGAAATCGATCTGTGTATCCTAAGACGTTAACAAACAAAGAAATAGATTGGTCTTAAGGATCTTGTGATGGAGATTAATATTGCAGTAGTTATTCAGTGAATCTGACAAGGATTTCAGTGGCCAAATACTGTTCTCTGGCAATCAATTTGTTTCAGAAAGACAATAAGCACTATGAAAGGTGTCTTGCATTCTAGCCCAACAATCAGTATAAAGGCTTCCCCTATATGAAGCGCTTGTGGAACCCCAGGAAAGCATGAGACAACTTCCCCATCAAGCTCACCATATACTTTAAAAAAACAGTCATCGAAAACTTTGCAATATTCTAGGTAAGGAGAAGAAACCATATTAAATGTCATTAATAAACACACAATAGTGTTTGAACCTTAATCATCTCGTTAATAAACCATCTTGTTATATTAATAAATACACAAACTAACAAAACAAATCCGTTAAAAACCCTAGCATAAATTAAAGCTCATGGCAGGTAAGATCTACTAACAATATGCCTTCAAAACAAGACAAAATGTATTTTATGTCTTTGCTGATATCATGACCGGATGATATCATCTGCTATTTGTTCTCGTAAAATCGCCATCTATGACGCACCTTCACCCTCTCGAGTGCATGGATCTTCTGAACCAAAATTTTCATGTATTGAACGCCCCACATGATATTTAAATGCTTCAAGTGGAATTTGCACTGAATCATCTTCTAAAATGACAAACTCCGTATTCGATCTGGAAGGGTGGCGTCAGATGAAATTGTGTAGCGTCATTGTGCCAACAACTATTTGTACTTGCTTTGGAAAAGAGTAAGACGACATATCCCGTAATATGACCCACTTGTTCCACACTCCGAACGCTATTTCAATTACGTCACGCAATGAAGGGTGTCTTTTGTTAAAAACTTCTTTTTTGCCTCGTGCGACACCACTAGATCTTTCAAAATTAGAAATGTGGTACTTCGTATCTGGATAGGGCTTTAGATATCTCCTTTGTAATAAATATCCAACATCAACCAAATAGTACTTAGCCAGAGGTGGGTACAGAAATCCATGTCTCAAGTTTCTGGTAGCGAACTTGAAAACACGACTATCGTGGGCGCTTCTTTACCATTCAACCATGAAAAAAATAAAACTCATATTAAAATCACATACGGCCATAACATTGTGTTGGGGCGCCGCATCGGCCGATGTACGCAACGTTTTCTTCACTAAATAGTCGTGCATCGACGTATGTCCCATCAATAGCTTCAATTCAATCCTAGAGTTACAACTAAAAAGTTTTGTAAACTGTAATGTAATAAAAGTAGAATGATAAATGTAATGGTAAAATGCAAACCTTAAAAAATGACATGTATCGAGGGTCATTTGCAATTTATGAAGGAATGAAATAGAACGTTGGATTCTCGGGCTTCACTACCTTCTGGGCCAAACTCACAAGAGAGTTCAAACTGGCTTAGAAATATCGGCTGGTGGTTTCAAAAGAATGTTGAAAACGCTCCATAGCCCTTCTTATTGATTTATTTTGAGATAAGATGTATAGAGTTATTGCAAGCACTTCCCTTGGGGTTGTTCTTGCAGAGCCGTGTAACCCATGATGGATCCGGAGTTCATTTAGCAGATCATGAAATATTTCTTGTGTAAAACAGAACATATTAAAGAACCGTGTTGGATGACCCCGTAATAACTCACCAACCCATCTGTCTCCTAAAGTTGAAGTCATACATGAGTTTCAGTCAACGTGTTTAAGATAGTAATAATATAATAAAGGGTAAATGCGACCGTGCGTATATGGTGGATTTCTTCTTCATCCATACTTCAAAATTATTAAAAAGAAAATGAATTAACTTTAGTCATAAGAACAAAAGTATGCTATGAAAGATGAATAAAACACATGAACTTTGGGCAAAACAAAAACAATATATAATAAAATTGACCATCACAAAAACAACAATCACATAAAAAGTGAACTGTCTAAAACATCTACGAAGGAGATAAAAAAAAGTGTGCATCACATAAACATAACATAGAACAATAGAAATTAAAGTACATAATAATTCAAATATTCAATCGTCCATAAAAGATCGCAAGTATTTCACTCGGTATTTCAGTTCCAACTTCATAAAAAATTGTCTGATGATTAGATCTCGTAACACTTTCACGTATTGAATGTAGTCATCATCGTCTGCCTTAACATCAGAATATGTATTGAGGACCTGAAAACACTCATCAATTGAGTTGTCCTACGATGAAGAAGACCGAGCTTTGCATGTTTCAACAAGTGCATCAATAATGCCTTTAATGAAAGCAATCCCTTTGTTCTTCTTTTCTACTATGGGACGCTTGGGCACACTCGTAGATTGAACATCTGTGTGAACATGGCTAGGACGGTCTCCTAAATCACCTATCTGCACGGTATCCATCTCTTGGGCTGAGCTGACAAACCCTATATCATTTGGGGTGAACGCATGAGTTCCTGTAACGACAACCCCAGTGAACATTCCATCTAATTTTTCCTCCATTACTGGATCAATGCCAACGAATTTAAATTTTTTTGCTGACGGCACTGCCTGATATATATAACAAATGTGCATTAATAAAATAGTGTCAACTCAATGCGAAATTAGATTAAACATAAAATAAAAAGTGTTATTTATGCACCTTAAATTCTCAGCCCACCATTCCTCTGGTGCATCTATTGTGCGCTTAACTGGATCCCCAACCCATTCCCGTTGATCCCCTTTTCAGTTATTTTCATAGTTTCCAATCCTTCTTTAACTGGTCCCATTTGTTCTTTATTTTCATGCGATCATAATCTTTTCTAGTCATTTCTTTGAATTTAACCAAGATATTTTGCCACCCATCTTTGTTAAAAAATGTTGTGGGTCTATTTCCCACCTCAACCTCCCTCACACATAAATCACAAAATATAATAGTTACTTCTCTATCCCACATGGCTGATAATCCAGCCTCTTTAGTTTTACTCATTGAGTTCTGTCAGATTAACGGATAAGCATAAAATGTTTCTTTTCATGGCAAAAAAATCACAAAACAAAAGAAAATTTTCTATATTTATCCTCTAAATATTTCAAAATAAAAAATTAGACAACAAAATATTATAGAAGAGGAAAAAAAGACTTAAAGGACTCATTCCTAAAAGAGAAAAAAAAGATGCATCTTTGAAATAACTAAAGAAAAACAAAAAGTCATTTCATCAAGAGGACAACAAAACTTACTCTCCAACGATCAACCAAATATTGATCCAATGTGTTATAAATAATTAGATATATATTAGATATGTATCATAATGTGTCTTCTTTTTGTGCAATTGACCTTTTCAATTTGCGTTTTGTGGTAGCAATATTTAGCCATGTCGGGTGAAAATAAAGTGGAGGTACTGAAAGGAATTCTAGCTATATATGTTTTGGTAATTAAAAGTTATTTTGATATTAGATTTTCAATCACATTTTTCCTTAATTAGAGCAAACTCAGATCCAAATGTCAGTTCTTATGATGTTTCTTTCTTTCACTAAGCAACGTGAATGAGAATGTTAGATGGATGTTTGGTAGAACTTGAAAGAATAAATTGAAAAATTATTATATGAGATATGGCGAGAGTAGCATTTACTGAGATTAGATATATTTAGCTGGTTATAGCACTTACAACTAGGGGTAGAGATGCATAAATAAGTGGAGTACATAAAAATTACTTAGAATGATTAGGAAGGACACCAGAACAGAACTCAATTATTGAATTAAACAAAATGGCTTATTTTGCATTTATATTAATTTTAGGGGCATTTACATACACACCATCCAATTCCTATATATTTACATATCTCACACCTAAACAATACTGTTTACATTTATACCACCCAAATCTTTCATATCAAATAAAAAATACCACCTTAAAAAGTGAGTACACCTTCTCATGCACAGGTAAAGTAGCATACATGTAAAAATTAAGGTTTTAGCAGCACACGAACACACAGAAGACTCCGAAAATTAAAGGTATTTTACAGCTTAGAAGTGAGAGGATCTTCCAATCTTCTTCCTTTGCTTGTATTATAGAGTAAGCATTTCATTAAATGGCAACACACAGATGCGCACACAATCACATTGTGCAAAAACATAAAAAGATTAAGCTTGACGTGTTAACCACGTGCCTCTTAATCATGATGCCAATACCCACAACAAAAAGCACAAGAATTCAACATACTTTAGGCAAGATTTGATAAATCTTCCACTACGGCATGACGAATGAGATTATACCCTTTATCATAATTAGTACCTTATTCTGTCTTATTCATATTCAACAAACTTTAAAGCTCTTCCATCAAAGTTTTTTTTATTAAAGAGGTTGTCTTCTTTAATTTCATAAATGTTTTCGCATAATTTACTTCTACAAAACTGATAAAAAGTTTTGCAGACCTAGCATGTATGTTTTGGGGATTAGTAATTATTCTTATATATCAACATTCTAAGTGATCAATATAGTTTTGTGTCGGTCAAATCTCCTTGCTTCTAACTCAAGTAAAACAAAATGAAGCTCTTTTTGGTACATTATCATTAGTTTCAGAGATCATTGAAGTTTAAATATAAAAAAAAATAAAAAAAATAAAAAAAAATCCCACTGATATGATATGCCTGAAAAACTTACATCTGTCTATGCAAATGGAAACAAAAGATTAGGCTTTGTTTGCTATCCAAACAAAATAATTCAAACAGTAATACCCATTAGCCAGATGTCTCTGGCATGTTAACACATTTGTTGCCAAGGACCAAGTAAAATTAATGCAAAAAATTAATTACACGAAAAATAATACTTAATCCTGCGATTTTCTATGCAAAATCCAAATGCATGACTGAAATTCAACTCTCATTAAAAAATAAATACTTTCAGCAGAGAGGATTACAGATGAAAAAAAAGAACAACGAAGCCTCTATCACCATCTCAAATAGAAAACCAACACCGCTTATGACTCCAAATACAAATTCAAAGCAATCAGGATTGAATATTCACCTTCGAAGAACAACAGTGTGCAATCAAAGCGAGACCGGGATTCCAAACTAGAATAGCGTCGGATCCGCAAGACCTTTCCCTTCTGCGTCCAGCAACGACTTGGTGACGGGAGCGAGAGGCGAAGCTCTGCTGGATTTGGCTTCAAACGAAGGTTAGGGAGCGAGAGGAGAAGCGCGCGGGAGAGGCGAAGCGCTAGGGTCACGGGAGAGGCGAAGGAAAAAGACAAGGTCACGGGAGAGGTGAAGGAAAAAGGCAAGGTCACGGGAGCGGGATCGAGGGGTAATGCGTAAATCAGAATCGCAAAACGCAAACCGCAGACTGACCCCCGCGGTCCACGTCTTTTACAAATTCCAAAACGCATTTTCAAATAATCCCTCAATAAGTGGGAACCAAACAGTGAGGCGGCGTTTTCAAAACGCCGCCCGCACTTATAAGCTGCCCCAAATAGGCCCTTAACTATAAAATTTAACTGAAAATACAAATTTAATAAATCTCAACAAAAACAACTTTTCACTATAATTTTTTTGAAAAAGCAAATAAAATATAGTTTTTCCAAACAATATAGAGTTGCGTTCGACTGTGCGCCGTCACGATATTGTTGCCCCCTAACGCATCCTAAACTTTTGGAAACACCTTAATATAGACATTGTTTTGAAAATAACTAATTTTGCAAAACAAAATTTTTTCACTAAGAAAATAGTTTAATTTAAAGAAAAAAAAGTAGAAAATTTAAAAAGTAGTTGACTATTTATCTTCTATGAATTAACATTATCATATCTCATGATTGTTTGACTACAAGTTGGATTTAATATAAGTAGAATCTAAAACAAATTTAATAAATCTCAACAAAAACAATTTAATTAGTTCAAAATGAAAAATTTGTAAGAGAAAAATCCATAAATTTTTAAATTTTATGAAAAAAGAGATTTAATAAACCCTACATTTAATCAATAGCAAGAATGTAATGGGAATTATCAAAATAATTGAATTTAGAAGGATTTTAGTAGGGATTTGAGCAAGAATTAACTTAAATTCTACCAATTGTTATAAATTATAAGTTTAAATTTTGTTTCTCCTTTCTTTACTTTAAATCTCTGATTTAACAAATAGAGAGATTCTATGAATTTAATTTAAATCTATGGCCTCTCTTCCTTTAGCGAGCACTTGTCACGAGCATTTCTTCTTCACACAGCATCAGTCCTATCAATCCATTATCCTAGGAAAATCTTTTCATGAACTCTTCCTCTTCACCCACATCGATCAAATTAATGCCTTCCCAAAAGTAAGCTCTATCATGCTTCTTTCACTATGTCAATTACTTGAGGATTTCGAGAATTGGAGGAATGAAATAAAATATTAGTTATATATATATATATATAGCCACAAATTTGTAAATAACTGATATTTATTTATGTGATTCACCATCCCACGATACTTTGTCGCACATGCCTAATGATTCTTGTTCTTCACATGTCAAATTGAGGCCCAAAGCCTCTCACTAAAGCAGCTCGAGTCTCCACCTTGCATCTGATTGAACTTTCCTTTAATGTCAAATTCTTCGTCAAACTAGACCCCTATTTTTTACTTTTACTGCCATATGTTATATTTGTTAGTCTTGTAACAGAAATTTATCATAAAAAGCCAACCATATCTCTTCATCTCAAGTGGTACAAACTCTTTTATAGAGATATTTCAAGCATAATTTGATTAAGTTGTAATTTGATTAAGTTGTAATTTGATTAAGAGTTATGGTGATAGGCTGATTGCTTGTAATTTGATTAAGTTGTACCATTTGAAATTTTTAATTGCATTATGAAATATATAATAAAAGATTNCGAGAATTGGAGGAATGAAATAAAATATTAATTATATATATATATTTAAACACAAATTTGTCAATAAATGATCTTTATTTATGTGATTCACCATCCCACGATACTTTGTTGTAGATGCCTAATNCGAGAACTGGAGGAATGAAATAAAATATTAATTATATATATATATTTAAACACAAATTTGTCAATAAATGATATTTATTTATGTGATTCACCATCCCACGATACTTTGTCGCAGATGCCTAAGATTCTTGTTCTTCACATGTCAAATTGGGGCCCAAAGCCTCTCACTAAAGCAGCTCGAGCCTCATCTTGCATCCGATTGAACTTTCCCTTTAATGTCAAATTCTTTGTCAAACTAGATCCCTATTTTTTACTTTTACTGCCATATGTTATATTTTGTTAGTCCTGTAATAGAAATTTATCATAAAAAGCCAACCATATCTCTTCATCTCAAGTGGTACAAACTCTTTTATAGAGATATTTCAAGCATAATTTTTTTAAGAGTTATGGTGATAGGCTGATTGCTTGTAATTTGATTAAGTTGTACTATTTGAAATTTTTAATTGCATTATGCAATATATAATAAAAGATAATGAGCTCTATCATTGGTGGATTTTGAAATAGTANCTTCATCTCAAGTGGTACAAACTCTTTTATAGAGATATTTCAAGCATAATTTTTTTAAGAGTTATGGTGATAAGCTGATTGCTTGTAATTTGATTAAGTTGTACTATTTGAAATTTTTAATTGCATTATGAAATATATAATAAAAGATAATGAGCTCTATCATTGGTGGATTTTGAAATAGTGAAGTTTCAACAAAGCCTAATGCATAAGATATTAAGCTATTCTGGAATCATATTTACTAAGTTGGCAAGACTTTTTGAACTTGGAAGAAATATTACATTTAAATGCAATTACAAAATATCACATCCAAGGGCCATATTTACTAGTGAAATCCCACTTAAGATTATTAGTCATGGAATTGATATTTTTCCTAAAACAAATGCCTCACAATTGAATGAAATGAAAAGCATATTAATGATGCTGATTTTAGAATCAAAAGCACTATTCCTAAAAAGATATCATTATCAAGTACTCCTGGTCATGTCATTCTACTTTTAGGTTCAAAACACTGATGTTAACATCAATGCATGTTCATTTAAGATAAAAGGTATGAGCCGAAAAAAATATGTTGCAGGCACTAATTTAAAAAAAGAACTTAATTTGNTGATGCTGATTTTAGAATCAAAAGCGCTATTCCTAAAAAGATATCATTATCAAGTACTCATGGTCATGTCATCCTACTTCTAGGTTCAAAACACTGATGTTAGCATCAATGCATGTTCACTTAAGCNTGATGCTGATTTTAGAATCAAAAGCGCTATTCCTAAAAAGATATCATTATCAAGTACTCATGGTCATGTCATTCTACTTCTAGGTTCAAAACACTGATGTTAGCATCAATGCATGTTCATTTAAGATAAAAGGTATGAGCCTAAGAAAATATGTTGCAGGCACTAATTTTAAAAAAAGAACTTAATTTGTAAACGCAAAAACATCTAGATATTAAAATGTTAAGATTATTTTATTTATTTATCTTTTTTTTTTTTGAGTTGGCCTTTCTATTAACTTTGAAAGCAATTCTCATTATATGGATGTATTCACTTTTATATGAGATGAAATTCGTGTAGGTTATGTACCGCTAGGATAAAACCCCAACATATCAAAGTTTTTACAAAAAGAGAAATCANTAGCCTTTCTATTAACTTTGAAAGCAATTCTCATTATATGGATGTATTTACTTTTGTAAGAGATGAAATTCGTGTAGATTATGTACCGCTAGGATAAAACCCCAACATATCAAAGTTTTTACAAAAAGAGAAATCGAACACATTGTGAAGTTACATAAACCTACAAAAGTGACAGAAAGGAGAAAGACATGAGTTTTGAGTGTGAGAGATGGATTGCCCCTCAAAAAAAATTAACTTAATAATTTATAGCAATATCATAAAATTACCAAGTGTTCATTAAAACTAAAAATTATGAGGAACAATATAAAAAAAAAATTCAATGTCAATCAGATTAAATAAATGAAAATAATGGTTAGCCCATTAAAAATTTTTAAAGTTATTATTAACAATGCTCTAATTTGCCGAGGATTTGCTTGGCTAGCAAACAGATCCTCACATTTTAACAATATTTCATGTCTTAGCACACTACTAACCTTATTTTAACAATATTTGTACCGGTAAAATACCAAGCCAAATTTGATCAAATTGGATCGCAAGAGTTGATGAAGATGTTATTTTTATTAAAATTTTCTTTTGAATCGTTATTTAAGACGCTCTCTCTTCAATCATTTCTTAACTTTGAAAATACTTGTGGGTAAAACTTATTTTATTTCAGTAATTGTGATATTGAGAAAACTTGAACAAACTAAAAATACACTTCAAAAGATGACGACTAATGCGAAAAACTCAAATTATAATGAGGACGATGTTAAGAGGGTAATATATGTGAGAGAAAAAAAATACTTGATACTTAATGTTGGGGCAAATTTGATTGCATTTTTTTTTATTAATTTTTTTTATCACAAGATTGGGGTTGTGGATTAAAAAAAATCTAGATTTATATGGTATGGGATTCCATATTATTTGTAGTGAAAGAAGCAATATATAAAAGTAAAAGAAAGTGAAATGATAAAGATCCAAGCTTTTAAAGTGTTATACACATTATTTTGGAGAATAGATGAAGCAAAACCTACACTACTCAATATGGTTGGCTTATTCTTTAAATTCAAAGAAAAATCTAATTTATACTTTTATAATGTATTCTCAATTCAAAAAATAATTATTATTTAATATTTTTGCTTAAATTCTTGAAAATATTCAAGTAAAAAATAATTACAAGAGAATCATCAACATATTTCCACTTGAAACGGTGAAAAAAATTTAAATATGAGATAGCTTGCTTGAAATATTATTTTTCAAATGAGAGAGACAGCATGAATGTCGAACTAGCTAATTTCCTTAAATATCCAGTGAAACTAAGAGGTTAAGCATATGTATGAGAGAAATTTTCCAATTTCTCTCACAACACGCGGAATTAACTTGGAAAATAAGTTTTATAACAATAGTTCGATGAAGAGAAGTTGAAGCTCCATGAATCAATATAGATGAAAGAATTGCTCCATAACAAACTAAAGATTTAGTTTAATCCTTGCGATCAATCAATAAAAATCCCAAATTATAAAAAAGGAGATAATGAAATATGGGGTGTTGCAAAAGATAAATTTGAGACTTTTGATAGTATATAAATTTGGGGATCAAATATTTCTTGTGATGAGTCAGAATTGGAAGCTATGACATTTTTGAAAGTTAAAGATAGAATTTATGTGCCTTGCAACTATTGAAAGTTAAAGCTAGAATTAAATGACAATATTCATTGTTCCTCTTAATATTCTATTTATTCAACTTTTACAATTTTTTTTAAGATATAAAAACTACGAGATGTTATCCTAAAGAAATTCATGTTTTATATTTTCAATAAAAGATGTGTCTCCAAGCCGTGTCATGTCCGTATCCGTGCATCTTAGGCAACAATAGAATATCTGTTATAGTTGTGTTGTCTATTTTATATATACAAAACTTAAATGTTTCACGTATAAGTGTTGCCATTTTATATATACAAGGATTGAAGAGTTCTTACAATAT
>JXCR01137893.1:83170-111137 GCA_002079205.1 Phalaenopsis hybrid cultivar | reverse complement strand
ATGGGGAGAGAACCAAAGTGAAGAGAGAGCAACCTACTCATTGCTAGACAACACGTCACACCTAGCAGAAGGAGAAAAGACAGTCATAATTACCAAAGGACATCTCACCATCCTTGGAAAGCCCCAAGAGAAATGTAGGATGGAAGGAAAAGAGGTCATTACAAAATCTTGAATGCCTTTTTGGGAGGGGTTTTCCTTTGTGATAGCAAATATGCTGAGGAAAAAGTAGGCTTGGTTTTTTTTTTCAAAGACGAAGCATTGCACTGAAATATTGGTGCCAAAAGCACATCATTTCCCAAACAAATTCTAATCTCTTACTGATGCAACAGATCAATCATTGTTTAGTAATTAAACAAAAGAAAAAGCATGATGAGAAAAAGCAGCTTCATCCACATATGACTAAATTCTTAAGCCCCTTAAAAGCTCAGCTCAAGAAAACAATATGCATCAAAAGCAACCCTATTGATATAAAAAGAAGGGGAAAATGAATTCACAAGTTACATTTGGTCAACACTATTCTCTGAATACTTGAAACACGCAAACTTTGTTAAGGAGCTAAAATAAAAATACAAGTAGCTTACCAGTGGAATTGAAGCATGTCCAATGAAGAAACATCCATCCTTTTCCGTGAAATATTGATGTTATCCCTCACATAGTTGTTTGTCATTTTGACAGGAGGTGGCACCCATTTTGTAAGGCTTTAGCAAAAGACAATTGGAATGAGAAACTATGGCTGACAAGTCGGATTTAAAAATTTAAATACTATAGCAACTCAGGAATTGTAGTAAATAAGTCGGACACACCATCAAACAAATTTTTTTGACATAAACAAATTTATCCATTACTGTTGCTTACAATTGTGACCGTTCATTAATATAGTACTGTAAATGTTTCAGTTTCATATTTAGGAACATATACTGAAAAAAAAAGCAATCTGCTAAACACCCACCCTTTTATCTCTTCAAGGAACTCTGGAGGACGCTCCCGACGAACTCTGTTGATGAACATGCCATACAAGTCTTCTGCGGGCCCATCTGACAAAACAGTAATTTTATCTTGCTTGTATGCAGGTATCAGATAAATTAAAATCAATGAAATGTTTATTGCCCATAGCTGAAAGTTGCAATAAAAAAGACTTTTATAACATCTCTTTTTAAGGAATGTTAATTATAACATATACAAAATTTTTTATGACTTTCCATTTCAATTTGATTAATAGCTGTGTATTACTTTCTTATTTAGCTTCTTCCTATATCAAAATATTTTTTAAAGGCATGTCTAGCGTATATGTTGTAATTCAGGATCTCAATTAACTTCTGCAGGGTAAATAACTCAAATAAAATCAAGAAACGAGAATAAATGCTAAATTTTTCATTTCACAGCATTTGAACAACTTGGCCTGAGCCTTCCATCATTTTTCTCTGCTTCGCATGTGGAGGTTCATCTGAGTTGAGAAGAGTATGGAAGTTCATGGTGAAAAGAAATAAAACTCAGAACTCCGCCAAGCCTTAGAACAACAAGTTCGACAATCTGAATGATCTTCTTTAAAACCATTACTCCTACCAACAAGGGCTCGTGCTTATCACCTAGGCTTAAGGAAATTTCNAAAAAAAATTAACTTAATAATTTATAGCAATATCATAAAATTACCAAGTGTTCATTAAAACTAAAAATTATGTGGAACAATATAAAAAAAAAAAATCAATGTCAATCAGATTAAATAAATGAAAATAATGGTTAGCCCATTAAACATTTTTAAAGTTATTATTAACAATGATCTAATTTGCCGAAGATTTGCTTGGCTAGCAAACAGATCCTCACATTTTTTGGATTTCATGTCTTGCACCCTACTAACCTTATTTTAACAATATTTGTACCGGTAAAATACCAAGGCAAATTTGATCAATTACAATTAATATAATTGGATCGCAAGAGTTGATGAAGATGTTATTTTTATTAAAATTTTCTTGTGAATCGTTATTTAAGACGTTCTCTCTTCAATCATTTCTTAACTTTGAAAATACTTGTGGGTAAAACTTATTTTATTTCAGTAATTGTGATATTGAGAAAACTTGAACAAACTAAAAATACACTTCAAAAGAAGACAGACTAATGGGAAAAACTCATATTATAATGAGGACGATGTTAAGAGGGTAATATATGTGAGAGAAAAAAAATACTTGATACTTAATGTTGGGATAAATTTGATTGCATTTTTTTTATTAATTTTTTTTATCACAAGATTGGAGTTGTGGATTAAAAAAAATCTAGATTTATATGGTATGGGATTCCATATTATTTGTAGTGAAAGAAGCAATATATAGAAATAAAAGAAAGTGAAATGATAAAGATTCAAGCTTTTAAAGTGTTATACACATTGTTTTTGGAGAATAGATGAAGCATAACCTACACTACTCAATATGGTTGGCTTATTCTTTAAATTCAAAGCGAAATCTAATTTATACTTTTATAATGTATTCTCAATTCAAAAAATAATTATTATTTAATATTTTTGCTTAAATTCTTGAAAATATTCAAGTAAAAAATAATTACAAGAGAATCATCAAGGTATTTCCACTTGAAACGGTGAAAAAAATTTAAATATGAGATAGCTTGCTTGAAATATTATTTTTCAAATGAGAGAGACAGCATGAATGTCGAACTAGCTAATTTCCTTAAATATCCAGTGAAACTAAGAGGTTAAGCATATGTATGAGAGAAATTTTCCAATTTCTCTCACAACACGCGGAATTAACTTGGAAAATAAGTTTTATAACAATAGTTCGATGAAGAGAAGTTGAAGCTCCATGAATCAATATAGATGAAAGAATTGCTCCATAACAAACTAAAGATTTAGTTTAATCCTTGCGATCAATCAATAAAAATCCCAAATTATAAAAAAGGAGATAATGAAATATGGGGTGTTGCAAAAGATAAATTTGAGACTTTTGATAGTATATAAATTTGGGGATCAAATATTTCTTGTGATGAGTCAGAATTGGAAGCTATGACATTTTTGAAAGTTAAAGATAGAATTTATGTGCCTTGCAACTATTGAAAGTTAAAGCTAGAATTAAATGACAATATTCATTGTTCCTCTTAATATTCTATTTATTCAACTTTTACAATTTTTTTTAAGATATAAAAACTACGAGATGTTATCCTAAAGAAATTNCCACAAAAGAATATCTACGTAGACTACCCACAACAAAAGAGTCAAGTGTATGTGCATGTCCTATAGTCAAGAGCACTCCCAATGATAGGCATCCCAATAGATTAATTATGTCTTGGGGGATACCCAACAATAATCTCGATAAAATAAGTTTCACTTGTATTATCGTGGACCTAGGGAAAAATTTTAATAATAGAAGGTTATTCAGTGTGGGAATGCTCATATGCTTCAAAGCTTTAACTAAGCTATTGGGCAGAGAGTGAGTATCTCATATTCTAATTGAGTAGCGGCTCATCGGCATACGGAGCCCATGGAATAACCTAGATCATCTTGATTGGGGTATCCCAACATGTCAAAGCATGTATGGGTCATAAGGGTAGAAGAAAAGCATCATATCCCAAACGGCGGTAGCTCATCATCATCGGGCCATCAAGATGATATCGATAAAGTCAAATGAGTGACAAGGCTCAATAGGGGTAGTCAAAGGAAGGAAGGAGTAATCCCTAACAGGTAAAGGTATCCAAGTCAAAGTACCACAGACCCATCATTCCAAGCCACTATGACCATAAGTCTACCCGGTCATGAAGGTAGTTGACTCAGCATATCCTGAGATCTCCAATCAGCGNAGACAGGAGCCCACCCATAACAGTTCCATACCTGCATCAGCAAGCACATTAAAATGGTGTGTAAATCATTGTCAGAAAGAGAGAGAGAGACAGACGTTATAAGTTGAACTCCTGTGANACTTGAAACGGTGAAAAAAATTTAAATATGAGATAGCTTGCTTGAAATATTATTTTTCAAATGAGAGAGACAATATGAATGTCGAACTAGCTAATTTCCTTAAATATCAAGTGAAACTACGAGGTTAAGCATGATCACAACACGCGGAATTAACTTGCCTAATAAGTTTTATAACAATAGTTTGATGAAGAGAAGTTGAAGCTCCATGAATCAATATATGAAAGAATTGCTCCATAACAAACTAAAGATTTAGTTTAATCCTAGCCATCAATCAATAAAAATCCCAAATTATAAAAAAGGAGATAATGAAATATGGGGTGTTGCAAAAGATAAATTTGAGACTTTGATAGTATATAAAATTGGGGATCAAATATTTCTTGTGATGAGTCAAAATTGGAAGCTATGACATTTTTGAAAGTTAAAGCTAGAATTTATGTGCCTTGCAACTTTTGAAAGTTAAAGCTAGGATTAAATGACAATATTCATTGTTCCTCTTAATATTCTATTTATTCAACTTTTGCAATTTTTTTTAAGATATAAAAACTATGAGATGTTATCCTAAAGAAATCCATGTTTTATATTTTCAATAAAAGATGTGTCTCCAAGCCGTGTCATGTCCGTATCCGTGCATCTTAGGCAACAATAGAATATCTGTTATAGTTGTGTTGTCTATTTTATATATACAAAACTTAAATGTTTCACGTATAAGTGTTGTCATTTTATATATACAAGGATTGAAGAGTTCTTACAGTATTATTCTACCAAATTCAATGATCAATAATAAATTTAGCTTACTATTTTACTTATCTTAGAAGTAGTTTAATCAAATCAATTACTCTTGCAAAAGAAAATAATTGCTTAACTATCATTGATTCACTCTTTTTTGTGAAACTAATAATAATCTTGTTGAAGTGTTTTTGTGTTTTATGTGATTTTCCTCTATACAAAAGGTTTATCAAAATTTAATGAATTTAATACTGATTTTATCAAATAATTTTTAAGACTTAATCCACACAAAATTAATTAAATCTGCATATATAGGATTTACTAAATTCTATAGGGACGTTTACAAATATACCACAAAATTCTTATGTATTTACATATCCAACACCTAAACTTTCATATTTGCATCCATAACACTCAAAACATTAACATCATATCAAAAATAGCATCACTACTAACTTCCTAAAAGTGAAATACAACTTTTCATGCATAGATTTTTACATCAATGTGGTAGATATGTAAACGCAAAAGAATTGTGTCATACGTACGTAAATTTTCCAATTCTATTCCAAGGGTTCCTGCTCAAAAATAGGATACCAAACAGCAATATAGTATTACCTGACTCAAAACATATCTCACGGCCACAGAAGGAATAGAAACCCCATGCTTGGAAGCAACCGTCTTCAGTGTTTGAAGCAAAACTTGAAAGAGACTCCAATCTCCCCAAGCATCAACCATCTGCAATATCCAGAAAAGAGAAATCATATTAGGACCTAGTCCAAACCAGTTCGCGATAGAATGCATATTAAATGGATCTTATACCCTTTTATACTTCTGAAGAGATGGGGTATTTAAAGAAGGGCCTGCAAAAGGAATTGATAAATTGACATCTAGGAACTTCTCAGACAGGAGCCCACCCATAACAGTTCCATACCTGCATCAGCAAGCACATTAAAATGGTGTGTAAATCATTGTTAGAAAGAGAGAGACAGACAGACGTTATAAGTTGAACTCCTGTGCGCCGACAAAGTTCAGCCATTTTTTGTTGTGGTCGCATGTCAATAACAGAATGTTGTACCTGGAACAATCATTTGAACACATGGGTAAGAAAGGATAACACGGACTATATAATACAAAAAACACGATTTTACCTGATTGCTAACTATTGGTATACCATTTTCCAGTATTATGTGCAATCTCTCTGTATCGAAATTGGTTAGAGCCAAGGTTTTTATTTTACCTGTATATTTTTAATCAATGAATAAAATCAGATCAAAAACTAAGAAAGAGATTGGTAAAATTTTTTTTGATGAATAACTCAAACCTTCCTCCTTTAGATCGGTTAAGTGTTTAAGAGCATCAAGGTATCCAGGATTAGAATAATCCCACCTATTTAATGTAAAAAATAACTAACTTACGACTCATAAATGTACAAAAGAACAAAGGTACCTTTTCTTGTATACAGCATTTTTTAGGTAACTGAAAACATTCTGACAGTATATGTCTATTTACATGTGCATTTACACTTTGAGAAACAAAATAAAGAAATCTATGGTACGTTCAAACTAGGAATCAGCAAGCCAGAAAGGATAAAAAACTCTTTTAAAAATTTTTAAGGTCATACGGCACAATTCTGCAACAGATCAAGACATTGCAAAAGTTAATTGCAGGTTATTTTCTTTTAAGACCAGAAAGCTAAAGCTTTGATGGACAATCTTGCAGCTACAGAAAAAGGACAATTGATAAACTACAGTAAAGGAAATTGTGAAATTCTACCAAGTAGAATCATTCATTGACATTCAATAAAATATTTGATTGAAAGCTGTTCAGACCTCAGCTTGCACTTATCTATAATATTAAATACACCGTATTTAGGTATCAAATAACTTTAAGAAAATAAACACTATATATTTTCATATGTAAATTTGGAAGAAAAACAAACCCTAAGAAAAAAGTTTGAAACCAAGTCCATATATATTGGTAAATTCAATAAGCCAATGTAAAAATTATATGAGCTTCATTTTTGGTGATGATGTTCCAAAAGAAAGGGGTTAATTACTACATAAAGGCATTGAAATCCTATCCTTCTTCCTCTTTTT
Organism: Phalaenopsis hybrid cultivar; assembly: GCA_002079205.1. Lineage (NCBI taxonomy): Eukaryota > Viridiplantae > Streptophyta > Magnoliopsida > Asparagales > Orchidaceae > Phalaenopsis > Phalaenopsis hybrid cultivar. Next base: position 104,399 of record JXCR01137893.1, on the reverse strand, counting down.
GTAGAAAGTGAGGAAGTCCCCACTGCCTGAGGTTGAAGCAATTAATAGACATGAGTAGAGAGAGCAAACCAGGTGAAGACTCGCCAATTTCTTCATGTTCATCCTCTCTGCTTCCCATCTGCTGGAGAGGAAGTATGGGGAGAGAACCAAAGTGAAGAGAGAGCAACCTACTGATTGCTAGACAACAAGTCACACCTAGCAGAAGGAGAAAAGACAGTCATAATTACCAAAGGACATCTCACCATCCTTGGAAAGCCCCAAGAGAAATGTAGGATGGAAGGAAAAGAGGTCATTACACAATCTTGAACTCCTTTTTGGGAGGGGTTTTCCTTTGTGATAGCAAATATGCTGAGGAAAAAGCAGGCTTGGTTTTTTTTTTCAAAGACGGAGAAACATTGCACTGAAATATTGGTGCCAAAAGCACATCATTTCCCAAACAAATTCTAATCTCTTACTGATGCAACAGATCAATCATTGTTCAGTATTTAAACAAAAGAAAAAGCATGATGAGAAAAAGCAGCTTCATCCACATATGACTAATTTCATAAGCCCCTTAAAAGCCCAGCTCAAGAAAAAAACATGCATCAAAAGCAACCCTAATGATATAAAGTGAAGGGGAAAATGAATTCACTAGTTACATTTGGTCAACACTATTCTGTGAATATAAACACGCAAACTTTGTAAGGGAGCTAAAACCAAAAAACAAGTAGCTTACCAGTGGAATTGAAGCATGTCCAATGAAGAAACATCCATCCTTTTCCGTGAAATATTGATGTTATCCCTCACATAGTTGTTTGTCATTTTGACAGGAGGTGGCACCCATTTTGTAAGGCTTTAGCAAAAAACAATTGGAATGAAAAACTATGGCTGACATGACTTGTGTAATACAAGGATCTAAAAATTTAAATACTATAGCAACTCAGGAATTGTAGTAAATAAGTCGGACACACCACCAAATAAAATTTTTGACAAACAAATTTATCCATTACTGTTGCTTACAATTGTGTCTGTTCATAAATACAGTACTGTAAATGTTTCAGTTTCATATTTAGGAACATATACTGAAAAAAAAAAGCAATCTGCTAAACACTCACCCTTTTATCTCTTCAAGGAACTCTGGAGGACGCTCCCGACGAACTCTGTTGATGAAAATGCCATACAAGTCTTCTGCGGGTCCATCTGACAAAACAGTAATTTTATCTTGCTTGTATGCAGGTATCAGAGAAATGAAAATCCATGAAATGCTTATTGCCCATAGCCGAAAGTTGCAATAAAAAAGTCTTTTATAACATTTCTTTTTTAAGGAATGTTAATTATAACATATACAAAATTTTTGATGACTTTCAATTTCAAATTGATTAATAGCTGTTTATTACTCTCTTATTTAGCTTCTTTCTATATCAAAATATTTTTTAAAGGCATGTCTAGCGTATATGTTGTAATTCAGGATCTCAATTAATTTATGCATGGTAAATAACTCAAATAAAATCAAGAAACGAGAATAGATGCTAATTTTTTCATTTCATAGCATTTGAGCAACTCGGCCTGATTCATTGTTCCCTGCGTCGCATGTGGAGGATCATCTAAGTTGAGAAGAGTATGGAAGTTCATGGTGAAAAGAAATAAAACTCAGAACTCCGCCAAGCCTGAGAACAACAAGTTCGCTGAATGATCTTCTTTACAACCATTACTTCTACCAACAAGGGCTCGTGCTTATCACCTAGGCTTAGAATGAAGGAAATTTCAAAACTTGTCATGCTCATGAGCCCGAAGATCAAGAATAAAAAAGGTGTCTATAGAACCATCCAGCAACCATTAGAGCCTTTGACCACAGCCCCAACAATGGAAGCATCGTAACAATCTTGTAAAGGCTTGGCTCTAAGATCCAATCTTGCAGCACATTGGAGAAAACATAACATACAATGAGGTAGCTCATGAAGCATAGTTTGAGTTTAGGAATCGGTTTCATACACAAATAGCGTCCACCTCTTGCATGTCAAAGAAGCCATGCTTGATTGTAAAGAGGCCAACAAGACTAAGGGAGATATTCAAAAATGTTCAAAGGCCTATGCAACGAATGAGATGCATTGTGTTGCATTCCAAAACATGGGGAACCATGATGGATAGATTATGGCTTCAAAAATCTAAAAAAACTATGAAATTTCTCATGGGACTTGATGAAAATTATATAGTTGTTCAAGGGTGAATCCTACTTATGGATCCACTTTCTACCATTAACAAAGCTCATTCTCTGATCTTTCGAGATGAAAAATCATGAGAAATATTAAATGGAAGCACACCACTAGTCAAAGCCTCAACCTTCACTGCAAAAAATGACTCACAAAAAATATGAAAAAAAAATGTCACGCCTAAAACTTAGCATCTGATGTCGATAACTTGTAGCAAAATTGGGCATATTTCAAGAACATGTTGGGCAAGTCTTGTGACTCTTGAGCTTGGCAAGTTAACACCATTAATGTTAGTTGAAAGTCCCAAAAGACAAAGTCCACAGTCAACAAACATAATCAATAGACAACAAAAATTCCTCTTGATAGCCAATTTTGTAGATGCTAACAGTCCACAACTCATACATCATTCACCAATAAAACCTAGCATATCAGAATCTCATGAAACTTCTCACTATGAATAAACCTAACTTGATAACCATCCATGTTGATAGTGCACCCTAAAGTATTTTATTCATACTTTAAAAAACTTATTATTTTAACAGATTCTATCATGATGCTTATTGACTCATTATTGCAGCAGACCTTTCAGTAATAGAATTTCAATAGATACTTGAATTTATGTTACAACTTTAAGTTTAACTTCTATTGAATTTTGGTTGGTTGCTACTTAAATAGTTATTCTTCCTTTCAATTGGTTCTTGAAGTTTTATTTCCGTGTTGAACTATAGTTGAAGAAGCAATTACAAAAATAAAATATCATTTCTTTTTTGTGCTTAACTAACATATCCTCTTTATAATTATTTGTATATAAAATTTTCTCTAGAGTGCACAATAGATCATATTGACTTTTAAAGTTTGCTTTAAAAGCTAAAATTAAACCCTTCATCATGTCTCGGGTTAATGGGATATACAATGACCAGGATCAGAGCTGTGACAACTTCAGCTTACATTAGATTTTGAGAAATGTTAAATTTCCTATGTTTAAAAAGTTACGATATAATCTAAGAATGCATCATTTCATTGAAGTAGTCAAGTTTGATCAGTTTGCATATAAAATCCCGTACAAACTCTTTAATGAAACAAGTTTGTTCCATGTATTGTCTCTAATAAGGCATTTCTTTGCAAGGTATTAATGAGACTAAATAATTATTTTATGCAGTTTTTGGATTTATTTTTTAAATTAGAGAGGCCAATATTGTGAAGTGAAATTTTGTTAAAGTTTTTATTATTGGTTTTGAAGTGATTTATATGATCTTGAATTGTTAGATATAGTTAGTCATTTATAAAATGAGAAGAAAGAATTTGACATTGAAGTCTACAAAGTTAAAATCAAATTTCTAATTTTCCATATGTATTTACTGCGATAAAGAAACCAAGTGAGGTATATATCAAGCTAAAAAGCATCACAGTAGTCTTTTGATACAATTTAAATTGAGTAAAGTGATTAAGGGCCCGTTTGGGGCAGCTTGTAAGTGCGGGGCGTTTTTGAAAACGCCGCAGTACCGTTTGGATCGCGTGTTTTGCCGCTTATCCGAATACGCAGTTCTATTTTTACACTAAACGCAGGCCGCGGGTCGACCACCGCGATCGACCCACGGGCCGCGTTTCAGGATAAGCTGTTTATCCTGAAACGCACAAGCTGCCCCAAACACATCCTAAGTGTAAGAAACTTTCTTCAAGGTAAAGGAAGAGCTACATGAAAGTTAACATTCGAATTTTTTTCTTCAAGTTAAGGCATTTTCATCATTTTTAAAAATTCTACATTAAGTTTTAAGTCAATTATAAAATAGTTAATGTTTTACGATTATTATTTAAAGGTTTCATTATATTTACTAAAAATTATTGTATGATGTAATTTAAGTTTGATTACTTAAATATTTATCATATAACCATAATATATATACAAGATATAAAAGTTATCAGAACTACAGTTAACAAAACTGTCGATTTGCATTATATTATATGCATTAAAGCCAAAAAAAAAAAAAAACACTTACACATCACATTGAGTTTTACGCTTTAAAAATGCTATATCATACTATGTAGCAAATTTGTCTGTATCTCCCAATGTTGAATTATATTTTGATGAGATGGCTAAATTGCATGAGCCATCTAAATGGATGTTTTTTATCGGGTTGTTAAATCTATTAATTATTTTTTAAAAACTGCTTCGAAGAAAATTAGGACTTTTTTTTTATTTCTTATTATAAATAAACAAATGGACAAAAAGGGGGTTGCTAATTTTTTTGTGATGTTTTACATTATACATGCATCTAGCACGAATTTAATTTCTCTAATGGCTAAGTTTGCATATATTTCATCTACCAAATGACATGAGTCCATTTGAAATTGTCATAAGGTTACAACTTATAAAGCCTACAGAATATTGTTGAATAAACCTAGGCGTTGTTTGGTTGCTGTTTCGATTTACGTTAAATATGATTTATGTAATCTGATAAATCTGTATTAATCAAATGACTGGAGGAGCTCCCACAACGACGGAATAAATATGTCTCGCGATCTGATTTACTAAATTTGGATCTACATCAAACAGGTGACGCAATGAGAGATAAAAGCGATAGAAAGTGATGAACTTTAATTTAACGGAGCGTTGAATTTATTTCTCATTTTTTCAGTGTTTGGCTGCTTTTAACTTAAATCCATGGCTAAATCCTATTATAAATATGCTACCAAACACCCCCTAGTGTATTTGCACAATTATTAACACACCATAAGCATGATTTGCATGAAGAAGTTCTTAGAAAATTGACAACTAATTAAAAGAATTAAAAGTTTTGATTTTCAGAGAATGTAAGATAACAATAAACACAACTTGTACGTGATCTATTTCTATCAAGGTTTTGAAAAAAGTCTAAATTAATTTAAATAAATGACTCTATAGGTAGTCCTTCCAAACTGCAAACAAATATCTTTTGTTCTACACATATATTTGAAATTTTGTTGAACTACTTTTCAATTCTCACCCGAATTACTCATCTAATGCCAATTAGATTAACTGTATACGAAAAGTCTAAAAAATAACATCTCATTTCATACATAAGAGATCTCACTGTACTGGAATATTGAACTTGAGATATAAACTCAATATCACCATCTAACTGTGAACACATTAAAGTACTAATACGTTTGCCATTATGCATAATGAACATGTGCATAACTTTATCAATGTATTTTTCTTGACTCGAAAATATATTACGTGTCTTTCTATCTTTAAAACTTTCTATGACAAGAATCTTTTTTAGCTTCCAAATATTTCATCAAACTGATTACTCTCAATTTACAAACTTCTCTCTTACTCTATGCAGCTACCAATATATCATCAATATATAAGAGAAAGTACATAAAAGACGCATCATCATTCCTCTTAAAATAAACACAACTATCATAGCTACTTCTCGTAAACCCACGAGTGATCATAAATGGGTCAAATTTCTTATAGCACTGTCTGGGAGATTGTTTCAAATCATAAAGAAAATTCTTTGATAAGCAGCCATAGTCTCGTTTTCTTGTAACCATGAAACTCTCATATTGTTATGTATAATTATCGTCTTCGAGCTCCATATAAAAAAAAAATGCAATCTTTCCATCCAACTGCTTAAACTCGACTTCATGATTAGCCGATACATCAAGCAAAGTTCACATTGAGTTATGTTTAAACACTAGAAAGAATACATCCATAAATTTTACAACAAAATTTTAACTGAATCATTTTGTAACTAGTCTAACATTGTATTTAGCTTCTTGATCTCCCGACGTATCATAATTATTCTTAAACACCTATTTGTAGAAGACAACTTTCTTCTTTTTGGGCAACTTCACTAAATCCCAACTACTATTTTTGGGAAGAGATTTTATCTTTTCCAATATAGCAATCATTCATTTACTAGAATCAACTATATCAACAATCCCATTATAACTAGCAGATTCTTCACCACACTTGATACTTTCAGCTACATTAGGGCATTAGTGATCAAATCAGTCACACCATACTTCCACAATGGTTTAATTTTTCTACTTGCTCTATCCTTGACGATAGAATATTGAGGTGATTATTATTGTGATGACGAGGGAGTAACATCACTATGACTAAACTTAATGAAGTATTCATGCCAAAAGATATACATGTATTAATCTGAACCTCTACATGTTTATTAGACCTCTTCTCTAGATCAAAATTACTAGAAACTGGGGCCAGTGGTGCATATCATATAACAAACTCATCAAACAAAATATCTCTACTAAAGATTATGTTTTTATTTCTAGGCACCATAACTTGTAGCCTCAAATCCAGGTTTAAAACCAAGAAATATACACTTTCTAGACTTATGCTCTAATTTATCATTATTAACATTAGCATACGTATGGTAGCCAAAAATTCTTAAATTAAAATAACAGGTTTATCTAACTAAATCTCCTATATAGCTTTCTAATTAATAGCAATTAAAGAAGTTTGATTCACTAAACAACAATCTGTAGAAGCAGCATTAACCAAGAATAATTTAGGTAGCACAGCATGACTTTGGTAGGCTAGCCTCTTTGAGTATGCAATGTGTTTTCTTCACCATATTCTTATCCATTCATCTGCTGTATCATTTAAATGTGGAGTATATCAAACTATGTAGTCTCTCAAAATTGCCTCTAATTTAAAGAAGAAATTAAATTTTCCTAAACCGTTATCAGTACCTAAATATTTAATTTGATCTACATATAAATCATAATATTATACTCTTTAAATGTAATAAATACAGCACTACTTAGTTTCAGGAAGAAAAATTAAATTTTCATGAAAATTAAATAATAATCGATAGCATATATCAAACTATGAAAGTATGCAAAGTGTTTTCTTCACTATATTTTTATCCTTTCATCTGCTATATCATTTTAATGTGGAGTATATCAAACTATGAAGTCTCTTAAATAGGCAACGCTCATAAAACTTCAATTTAATATTAATCTGGCTATCAAGGAGGCCTCGTCTGTTCAGTTTATTCATCCCAATCTCACTCATGTACCCAAAGCGCATTTGTCAACATTTAGTTGCTTCATCATCTAACATTAAAACAACAACAATTGATGCATTAACTACAACTGTAAAAAGTTGCAAGCTATACAGTCCAACATTTTCTTCTGTTTTCTCATCATAACCAGCAAGACTTTACTAACCTTCAAAACTCCAACTTATATACTATTTGTACCTTTAGCATCAGAGTACTTCAGAAAATTAAATCTACTTATAAATCATAATAAAATACTCTTTAAATGTAAAGAACACAATACTAATTACTTTCAGGAAGAAAACTTAAATTTTCATGAAAATTAATTAATAATAGATAGCATATATCTAACTATGAAAGTATGCAATGTGTTCTATTCATTATATTCTTATACATTCATCTGCTATATCATTTGAATGTGGAGTATATCAAACATGAAGTCTCTCAAAATTTCCTTTAATTTAAAGAAGAAATTAAATTTTCCTAAATAACTCTAAATCATTATCAGTACCTAAATATTTAATTTGATTCTTAATCTACTTATAAATCGTAATAGTATACTCTTTAAAAGTAATAAATACAGCACTAATTAATTTCAGTGTCGAACTTAACTCTCTTCTTTTCAAATAGGCAATGCTCATAAAACTTCAATTTAATATTGATCTGGCTATCAACGAGGCCTTTTCTGTTCTGTTTATTCATCTCAATTTCACTCATGCATCCAAAGCGCATTTGTCAATGTTTAGTTGCTTCATCGTCTAACATGAAAGCAACAGCAAGTGATGCATTAAATACCACTGTAAAAACTTGCAAGCTATATAGTCCAACATGTTCTTCTGTTCTCTCATTATAATAAACAAGTTTTTACTAACCTTCAAAACTCCAACTTATAAAGTATTTGTACCTTTTAGCATCCGAGTACTTAAGAAAAGTAAATACATTTTAAGATTAGTGGCATTTCCCATATTTCCAAGTATTTTAAGAAAAGTAAATGCATTTTAAGATCAGTGGCATTTCCCATATCTCCAAGTATCCTGATAACTAACTCCATCAAACATCTTAATTCTGATAAATTTAAAATCAGCTGCCTTATAAAGAGCATTATTCTCCACTAACACCATATCCTTAGACATTAATTGATATGTTGAAAACTAGTCCCTACTAAGACACATGAAATGTGCAAGTTGAATCAAGAACTCACTAATCATAGGGTTCACTATCACAGATAATTAGAAAGTTCAATATCACTAACTGCCTCTTCAATAACACTAGCTTCATCAGAATAATTTGATTGCTTAACTTTTTCATTATGAATCACTTTTTAATATAACATTCAAATTTGATATGTATTTTCTTTTTGCAATAATTACAGAAATTATTCTTTTCACGGGATTTTAATCTAATCTTTATATCAACACCAGAACTCATGTCTTGAGTCCACCCTCAAACAACAAAATCATCATAAATTTTAATCTAATCTTCTTTTCAAATAGGCAATACTGACAGAATATTCTTTAAAAACAAAAAATTATAAATTTCATCTGAAGTAACTGTTCATACACAATGATATCTCTAAGTGTTTCATATGATGAAGGCAACGAATTATTTTTCTTTCTTCATACATATCCTTGGGGGCTCTAAAGCATAAACTAAGTTAAGTGTTGCCGAGATGAGAATGATTAGGTGGATGGGTGGCTTTACACTCAAAATGCGAAATGAATATGAAGTGTTGCCGAGATGAGAATGATTAGGTGGATGAGTGGCTTTACACATAGAGACAGAATGCGAAATGAATATATTTGTGATAGGGTTGGTGTAGCTCCTGTGACGGACAAAATTAGAGAAAGTCGTCTTAGATGGTTTAGTCTAGGGTTGGTGTAGCTCCTGTGACAGACAAAATTAGAGAAAGTCGTCTTAGATGGTTTGGTCTTAGGGTTGGGTAGCTCCTGTGACGAACAAAATTAGAGAAAGTCGTCTTAGATGGTTTGGTCACATTAAGCGTCGACCATCTAATGATCCGATTAGGAGAGTAGATGTTTTAGATTTGATTTATATTAAGAAAGGCAGAGGTAGACCTAGGAAGACTTGGGCTTATTGTATAAAAAATGATCTTAATTTACTAGAACTAGATGAAAATATTACACTAATAGGTCGCAATGAAGAAAAATGATTCATGTAGCCAACCCCACATAGTGGGATTAAAGCTTTGCTGTTGTTGTTGTTGTATCCTTGGGAGCTCTAAATCAGAGATAATTTTTTTAAAGTTAGTTAAGCAATCTACAAGAGATGCATCTTCAACCATCTTGTGAGAGTGCAAAGGCTACTTAAGATGTAATTAATTGGTGAGACTATTCGTCATACATAATTATTAAAATTTCAACAATAATGTAGTGCTTATCTTCTCTTTCAAACATCATGTAAAATCTGATTTAATATATTAGGATAAATATGAGATAAGGTTTTCCTAACTTTACGTTGCTTCTACTTCAACATTCACAATGGGGCAACTTGTCAAATTCTAATAGCACATCTAAATCTAAGTGCATCAAAGCAGCCCCCATCTTAATATGACAAAGCGAAAATCTATCATTGCGATCCAAAAACATAATGTTGTACTTCATCATTGTAATTATTGAAATAAAAAAAATATCACTCCCACATCACTTATTATAAAATTGAAGCGAAAAAATTAGGTATTTATAAAAATTTTAAAGACCCCTTATAACATTAACCCAACACTAAAGTCCTTCAATTCATGTACTCATAATTTTCTATTAATGTGAGCAAGTCGCACATAATTCAGTCCACAAATTTAATGATATGATTTACAAATATTAGTAGTGATTACATAATTTCAGGACAAAAAAAATAAAAGCAATTTATTCCTACTTTTTCACCTCCATTTAAAATAAACCAAGATGTATAGAACTTGCTCAAAGAAAAGTTATTTTCAAAATCTCCTACTAATCCCATCAAGAGCTACATCAAAAAAGTTCTATGAATTTCCAAATAGTTGTCATAAAATGTATGATCATGAACTAGTCATGCTATTACTATCAAGATCTAGAGAAATAAATAAGAGCATGGACATGAAAAGGTTTACATTAGAACACACACGCACATAGAAATATATATATATACTCTATTGGAGCTGCACTAGAGAGACTTGCGAAATTGGATACACCCACCTTCAATCTAACCAGACCTTCAGTTGCTAGAATTCTTGTTGAAAGGGATATCACCCTCCTTGATGTGGACGAAATATGGCTTAGCACTGCTCACAATGGGTATTGGCAATCAATTATAGCTGAACAAAGATCATACTACTGCAATCACTGTAAACTGTTTGGGCACACCCCTATCAAATGTTTCAGGCTTCACCCACATTTGAAATCTACAGGTCCTAACAACACCATCCATGTGGAGGAAAATATAGCAGATATTGTTAATCTTCCAAAAATGTTGAATGAGAATTTGACTCATAAGGCTACTCATCAACCAGACCAGCAACTTCCGCTTATTGTTGTTGTGACAGCTCTTCCTCAGATTACAAAGTCTACGAATTGTGTGGTAGCAGATGCTAGCCGAAGTATCTTAGATCCACCTATTGCGAGAGAAGAGGGTACTCATGTTATGGAGGAGCGTTATGATCAAGGTATGCTGCAGGCTGAGTCAGATTAGCAGTTTACCTCCATCGAAAATCCACCTATTGCTCACACGAGACTTCCTCTGACAGATGATTGGCAGGTTTACAAATCCACGAGAAGAAGAAATAAATGTCATATCTCAGTAACTTTCAGCATGACTGTAACAGTGTTTCGGGCGGAAGCCCACATCTCATTATGTTGTTGGACTCCCTCCCTAGATCCAGGGGAAGGGAGAGTGGTAGATCCACCGACTACACCTACCATGATTAGAAGTTGTTTCTTTTTGTTTTATTTTTTGGGAAATACATTTAAAATCCATGTGAGTGAGATCTTTGTACCCACTAATTAAAACTTTTGTACCCTCTCTTTTTTTATCAATGAATTTTACCTTTTCAAAATGGAGAATATGAAAATTTGTTCAGCACTGACGATGCCGTTTGACAGAGAGCAGCGAATTAATAAGAAGACCACTGGCGTGGCGCCAGTATCGGTGCAGACCATGTTTCTAGAAGATTCGACGAATTTGGACGGTTTTTGAAGAGTTATTGGATGCATCTATTGGAGAACCGACTCTAGGCTTTATTTGGGACCAAAATTGATCAAAAAAGTGACACTTCCTGACTTCTCATCGCCCAAAATTCAACCTCCTACGCACCACACACTCTTCCATTTCATTCCAGAAGCATTTAGAGTTCATTATTCTTATAATTTAGAGTTTTTGTGGTGAGATTAAGTGTGAATTCTTCGCTAAGAGTTATTGAAAAAGATGAAAATTGAGAGATTTCTTCTTCCTACATTTCCTAGGAGAGGCTACAAGGGATTTATTTTGAGAAAAAATTTCAGATAAGTGTTGTTTGTTTAATAGTGTTGTATGAATTTTCTTTTATATATGAAATTTGTGTTTTGTTGTATCTTTCTCATGAAGTCAGAGTAGTTTCCTTTATCTTTCTCTCTACTCTGAGATATGGTGAAATGAAGAGATAATATGAATATGTTAATGTTAAAAAATAAAATAAATTATGATGATTTTTCAACTCTGAACTTAATTTACTTGTCGATCTGACCAATTGAATTATTAAAATTTGTTGTGAAACATATGATCCGGGAATGGAGTATGATTTCTACAAGAGGGCGATGATCACATTTGATTCCATGAAGGAGATTTTCGTTCATGTAATTAAGTGCAAATAAATAGGGAAATGTACATTGTTGGGTGTAGAATTGAAGATTTTAGGGTGACAGACTAAAAATCTCCAATTCGGACTTAGTGTTTAAGAACTAAAAAGAGAGTTAACCTTTAGGGGAAAGGAAGTGGGAGCTCTGGAGTGAGAGCCAGTATCTTCCTAGCCTAGCCACAGATTTAGGGACAAAACCTAGGATCAACCAATGATTTTCCATAACACTGTATCAGGGTAGAAAATTAAAACTACTCATATTTTGCACAATACATATTCTAACCATTTATATCATCTCATTTTACCAAAATCTCATTGTAGTGGAAAAAATGTTTTTTCATATAAGAAATCTTCATCACATAAACATAGTTTAAGAGTTTAATAATTTAGTAGTTACTGTTTAAACTTTGCATTTCAATTTTGCTAGTAGTTAAATAATTTAGTTTTGATAATATCTCAACATTCGAAATTAGTGACAGTAATTTCGTTTTACTTTCTGTGAAATTCCTAGTTAATTTATCATTTCAAATTTAAACCTTCCATATGAGATCGATATTTGGGGCTTAAATAGAAAATCTTTTATTACTTGATAAAGATATGTATACTTGCGTAGAATCCCAACATTAATTAGTTAAATTTCTTAATTATATATAGAGCATCAAGTTTTTGGCACTGTTACATGGCGGAGTTAAATTTATAATTTTTACACAACTATATTTTCTCGGAATCAAGTTTTTGGCGCCGTTGCCGGGGAATCTCACAGTAAATTAAATAAATTTGGTAAATTAAGAAATTTAGAGATAAATATATAAAAAAATAAAAAAATTTAAAAATAAAAAATCTAAAAAAGAGATATATTTTTATTTAAGAGTTATTTTTAAGAAATTTTTCTTTGCTTATTATATTTATTTATGCGAAATATGGACCTAAATGTTTAGTGCCTTACGATTTAGAATTAGAACGTACTATTAAAAAAATTTGAAAACAACAAAAAAAATAAAATTTTGAACGAAATGACGAATAACTTAGATAATCAAATAAATGAAAATCGACAAAAACCTTTAAAAGATTATGTTAATCTAATAGCAGATGAACTTCACTTAACTATTTAAAATCTTGATGTTACTGCTAATTCATTTGAGCTTAAACCTGCTATTATCCAAATGGTACAAAATAATCAGTTTGGAGGAACACCTACAGAAGATTCTAACTTAAATCTTGCTAGTTTTCTTGAAATATATGTTACTTTTAAATATGACGGACTGACTAATGATGTTGTTAGGGCTAAACTTTTTTCTTTTTCATTAAGGGATAAAACCAAAGCTTGGTTAAATTCATTAGCACCTAGATCTATCAGAACTTAGGGAGAATTATCACAAAAATTCTTGGCTAAATATTTTCCACCCTCGAAAACTGCTAATCTTAGAAATGATATTACATTTTTTTATCAGTTTGAAGGTGAATCGATATATGAAGCTTGAGAAAAATTTAAAAAACTTCTTAAAAAATATCCACACCATGTTTTACCAGATTAGTTAATAATTCAAATATTTTACAATGGATTACTAAGATCACTTAGATCTATTATAAATACTGCTGCAAGTGGATCACTAATGTCAAAACCTTTTGACGAAACATACTATTTAATAGAAGAAAAAACTACTAACTATTTTTAATGGTCCTCTGAAAATGTAAATCCTAAGAGAGTAGCTAGTATTCATAACTTTGATGCAATGTCTATTTTAGCATCTCAAATTGCTGCTATTTTGAAAAGGATTGATCAAATTAGAGTGAACTATTCTCAAATACCCCACAGTATTAAAAGAAAATTTGCTATGACAGATAATTAATACTCAATCATCTTATGAAACTTTGAATTCTATAAATAATCGAAATAACAATCCCTATTTTAATTATTATAATTTTGGATGAAAAAATCACCCTAATTTTAGTTGGAATAATTATAACAATTCGGTGAATTCTTCCGAAAATTTGAACAACCAAGGAAATCATACTTATCGATCTTATTATCCTCCTGGATTTAACTTTAATCCTAACCCATAATTTAAGGAAAAAAATTTTACGATGAAAAAAGTAATATTGAATATGGGAAATCAAATACAAAATTAAGGGACTGCTATTCGAAATATTGAAAATCAATTAGGACATATTGCTACTGCACTTAGTAACAGACCTTCAAGAATTCTTCCGAGTACTGTGGAAGTTAATCCAAAAGATCAAAATAAGGAGTAAATTAAAGTTATTAAATTACGAAGTGGAAAAGAAGTTGAAACAAAAATCCAAAGAGAAATTGAAGTTGATGAAGAGAAGGAAGAAATTAAAAATGACCACAATGAAAATTAACAAACACAAGTTCCCTCAAAAAAACCACAACCTCCATTTCCTCAATGACTGAAGCAGAAGAATAAAGATAAACAATTTACAAAATTATTGAAAATCCTTAAGAATTTAACAATAAACATTCTTTTTGTTGAAGTTTTGGAACAAATGTCAAGTTATGTGAAATTTATGAAGGATATACTAAACAAGAAAAGAAAGTTTACAGATCACTAGACCGTTGCACTCAGTGAAGAGCATAGTGTTATTATTAAGAAAAAGCTTCCCGAAAAATTAAAAGATTCTGGTAGTTTTACCATACCTTGTGCTATTGGTGAAAATTTTTTTAGAAAAAGCCTTATGTGATTTAGGAGCGAGTATCAATCTTATGTCTATCGATTTTTAAACGCTTAGATTTGGGAGAGATTTCTCCTACTACTCCAACTCTTCAGTTAGCTGATCGATCAATAACTTATCCAAAAGAAGTTATAGAAGATGTATTAGTTAAAGTGGATAGATTTATTTTCTATGTAGACTTTATAGCATTGGATATCGAGAAAGATAAAGAAATTCTTATTATTTTGGGAAGACCATTTCTTGCAACAGGGAGAGCTATAATAGATGTGCAAAAAAGATAATTAATAATGAGAGTTAACGATCAAAAAGTAACATTTAATATTGCAAAAATTATGAAATATCCTGCAATAGAAAAAGATAATGAATGTTTCAGGATGGAAGTTACTGATTATCTGAGTAATGAATAATTTAATGAAGAGTTTGAAGACAAATTAAGGTAAGGAGAATTTTTTGAGAACGATGACAAAATAAAAGAAGAAGATTTAGATTATATTCAGGACAAATTTGAAACTTTAGAGTTATTGAAAAATGAATAAAAATCTTATTCTTTCAAGTATTAAAGCACCTGAACTGAAAATATTATCTACCCATTTAAAATATGTGTTTTTAGGAGAGTCATCTACATTGTCTGTTATTGTATCTTCTGAATTCAAGAACAAAGTTTAATAGGAATGTTGAAAAGATATAAAAAAGTTTTTGGATAGACTTTAGCAGATATTAAAGGAATTAGTCATTCAATTTGTATGAACAGAACTCTATTAGATAAACAATATGAACCTAAAGCTGATCCTCAAAGGAGATTAAACCCAATAATGAAAGAAGTTGTTAAAAAAGAAATCTTAAAATGGTTAGATGCTGGAATTTAAATCCTATTTCAGACAGTGCTTGGGTGAGTCTAATTCACTGTGTTCCTAAGAAAGAAGTGAATGTTGAAGAAAATGAGAAAAATGAATCAATTCCAATAAGACAAGTTACTAGTTGACAAATTTGTATTAACTATAGAAAATTAAACATGACCACCAGGAAAGATCACTTTTCCTTATCCTTTCTAGACAAAATGTTGTATAGATTGACTGGAAACAAATATTATTGCATTTTAGATGGATATACTGGTTAACACCAAATTCCAATTGCTCCAGAGGATCAAAAAAATACAATATTTACAAACCCTTATGGAACAGTTGCTTTTCGTAGAATGTCTTTTGGACTATGCAATACACCTGCAACATTTCAAATATGCATGATATCAATTTTTAACAATTTTATTGAACATGAAATGAAAGTGTTTATGGATGATTTTTCTGTATTCGGAACTTTGTTTGAATTATGTTTAAATAATTTAGAAAATATTTTGGAAGTATGTGAAAGAATCAACCTAGTATTAAATTGAAAAAAAAATATTAATTTATGGTTGCAGAAGGTATTGTACTTGGGCATAAAATTTCTGAAAATTTATCAACCTCAAAGGAGATTAAACCCAAAAATTCAAGTTATTGAAAAATTATCACCTCTTACTACCAATAAAGAGGTAAGAAGCTTTTTAGAACATGTTGGTTTCTACAGGCTTTACATAAAATTTTTTTCGAAAATAACTAAGTCATTATGCCAACTTTTAGAAAAAAAATACGAAATTTGATTTTAATGAGGAATGCATAAAAATATTTGAATTAGTAAAAGAAAAATTAATCATTGCACCTATAATAATTCCACCTGATTGGAAAAAATCATTTGAAATAATATGTGATGCTAGCGATTATGCTATTGGGGTTGTTTTAGGACAAAAACACAACAAGGTTTTTAATGTAATATATTATGCTATTAAAACTCTAAATGATGCTCAAATCAATTATACTACTACTGAAAAAGAGTTATTAGCTATTGTTTATGTTATTAATAAATTTAGACCTCACTTAATTGAAACTAAATGTATAGTGCATACAGATCATTCTGCTATTAAACACTTGATGAAAAAGAAGGATGTTAAACTAAGATTAATTAGATGGATACTCTTTTGTAAGAGTTTGATTTTATCGTAGTTTATAAAAAGATAAATGATAATCAAATAACTGATCATTTGTCTAAATTAGAAAAAAAAACATTAACTAATTTTGCAAATGGAATTTTAAAAATTTTCACTGATAAATAATTCTATAATATTGATGAAATGAATGTACTGTGGTATGCCGATATAGTAAATTATATTGTAAGTGATATTTTACCACTTGATATTAAAAATTAAAAATTAAAGAAATTTATATATGATTCAAAATTATATTTTTGGGATGACCCATATTAATAT
This sequence comes from Phalaenopsis hybrid cultivar, assembly GCA_002079205.1. Classification (NCBI taxonomy): domain Eukaryota; kingdom Viridiplantae; phylum Streptophyta; class Magnoliopsida; order Asparagales; family Orchidaceae; genus Phalaenopsis; species Phalaenopsis hybrid cultivar. The sequence goes on along the minus strand of JXCR01137893.1, from coordinate 87,380 downwards.
AACAATGTAAATATCTAATTATTAGAATGTGTGTCTTACGAAGAAACTCAACAGATAATTGAAAAATGTCATGATTTTGAATTTGAATGACATTTTGGAACAAATAGAACTACATATAAAATTTTACAAACTGTATTTTATTGACCTACTCTTTTTAGAGATGTTAATGAATATATTAAAACATGCGATCGATGTTAGCGAGTAAAAAATATTTATAAAAAAAATGAACTGTCTTTAAATTACACATTAGAAGTTGAAATTTTTGATGAGTTGGGATTAGATTTCATGAGACAATTTATGCCTTCATTTGGAAATTTATATTTATTACTTGTTGTTGATTATATGTCTAAATTAATTGAAGCTATTGTTGTACCTAAATGTTATACTCAGAGTGTTTCTAAAGTTTTAATTAAAAATATTTTTTACAAGATATAGAATGCTGAGAGTAATTATTACGGATGAAGTATCTCATCTTAGAAATAAGAGAATCGAAAAATTGATTAAGAAATATGATATTATGCATATATTTTCTACAGCTTATCATCCTCAGAATAGCGGTCTAGCAAAAATATCAAATCGTGAAATAAAACGAATTTTAGAAAAAACTGTAAATGCTTATAAATTGGATTGGTCTGCTAGATTAGACACTGCATTATGGACATATATAACTGCTTATAAAACTCCTATAAGAATGTCCCCATACAGACTTATTTTTGGAAAAATATATTACTTATCAGTAGAATTGACATAAAGCATTTTAGGCTATTAAAGAATTTAATTTTAATTTAAAGGATGTTGGTGAGAAAATGCATAAAGCATATTGGGCTATTAAGGAATTTAATTTTAATCTAAAAGATGCTGGTGAGAAAAACATAAAGCATTTTGGACTATTAAGGAATTTAATTTTAATCTAAAAGATGCTGGTGAGAAAAGTCTATTGCAACTCAATGAACTTGAGGAGATTAGAAATAAAACGTATGATAATGTAAAAATCTATAAAGAGAAAATGAAAATATGACATGATCGGAAGATTATTAAAAAGAAGTTTGAACCTGAACAAGAAGTTTTATTATATAATACAAAATTGAGATTATTTTCAGGAAAACTGAAATCCAGATGGTTAGAACCATTTAAGGTGATTAAAGTCTATCATTATGAAATTATTGTTATTAAAGATCTTAAAGCTGGAAAGATTTTTAAAATTAATGGACATCGATTGAAACATTATTATGAAGGACAAATACCACAATTTAAAAATGTTTTAATGTTAAGTCAACCCAACTAAATAAATGGTNAATAAGTGTTTTATATATTAGGAAATAATAATCCTACACAATTTTATATATCATAAATTAAGAAAAATCTTGATATTGGCGAAAAATTTATAATCAAATTGAAAAAAATAAGAACGGACGCAGAATTGGCTCCGGCGCCGATGGCGCCACTATAACCAAGCTCTGGCGCTGACATGGATATCGGGAGCGCCGACGACGCTGCAAGTAGTTTCGTGCGGTTTGACGAATTTGGCCAACTTTGGCGGGATGGAACGAAGGAATAACCGCCGGGATGTGTTTTTAAAGTCCTAAAAACTACATTGGACAACCAAAAACTTCCTATTTTTGAATTTCATGGCTTCCAATTCCAGAAATACTTCCAGGTATGGAGTTTTTAATAGAAGAAAGTTTATCAGTTTTGACGCGCAGATATTATATGACAAAGTTATTACGAAGAAGAGACTTATCAAGGAAAGGCTTTCTGAATCATGGCTTGATTAATCCAAGTTCTCCGATTGATAAAATCATTATACAAAGACGATGAGAAGTTTTGTGCTACACTACCGCTGTAGTTGTTGTACCAGTGGTGAAAGAATTCTATGCCAACATGCATGAAATTACCCAAAGAGTTGTCTTCGTACGTGGTAAGGCTATACCATTTACTCCGGCTCGAATTAATGAATTGTATATGAAAGAAAACGTTTCAATCTGTCATTATACATATTTCATCCAACAAAAGATTTGATGCAAGATGTCTATAATTTTGACGGATGAAAATGATAACTAGGAAATTCGAGATGAGGGATATGCTAGTTTCTCTGCTTCATTGCTTAATCCAATATAGAAACAGTGGCATTTCTTCATTTCTGCAAAATTACTCCCTACCATGAAGATTAGTAGAGTCACCAAAGAAAGTGTTATTTTAAATTATTGCATTCAAATGGAAAAGCATATTGATATAGGATCTATCATTTTTAAATCTGTTATGGATATTATTATGCATGAACCTATATATGGGCTGGGGCATCCTTCCACAATTTTCTTACTTAGCAGTCAATCTCAAGTTCCATATGAAAGTTGGGAAAAAAAGCTCTATTATCTTGGGAGCCCATGATTTTTATTGATGATAATTATATTGTGAATGAAAATGAAGCATTGGATGCTATCTTAGATCATTCATCACATGCTTCAACTCCATTAATGCCACAAACAATTGAAAGGTCACTCACTTTGGAAAAGAAAATGAAAAAAGTTGAAAGAGAACTTTAGAATTTTTCGAATGCAGTAGGAAATCTTAACTACATTTTTTATCACCTAGATTGGAGATGCTATCTTACTGGAACAATTGAAGCAGGATTAGTGTGGATGTTGAAGGAAAAAGAATGAATCGAAGAAAATTCGACTGATCAATTCCCTTACCGACCCTTCTACAATCTGTACGTTCATTACCAGTCTATGGGAGATATTAGAGGAGAAAGTACTGAAGTTGAGGCAGAATGATTGAAGAAGTTTGACTCTCTACTAGTTTATAATACTTATGTATTTAATGTAATTGTGTAGATTTGATTTAGTTTGCTTTAGAATTCTAAATTTTAATCGTGTGTATAGTTTTGTGTCAGCATTCTAGGGTTGTGGCTTAATTTCAACATTGAATTATAATTTAGTTTGTTTTATGTGTGTGAAAGTGTGATTAGCAAAATGTATTTGTAAAGTGTATTTTCATATATAAAAGTTAGTTTGATGTTTGTGAAAATATTTATTTGTGAATAATTGTTAGATGAAAATTTGTATTGAAAAAGACTAAATAAACTTTGAAGTAAATTGAAAAAAAAAATGAAATTTGAAAAATTAAAAAATGGATTTTTAGGTCTTCAGCACCGACGGCTCTTGCATGGGCGCCGACAGCGCCCTCGTCCCGAAAACAGCCTAAACCATTTAAAATTCGTGATTTGCACCGTAAAACTCCATTTTTACCCTTTGAGTCACCTTCAACCTCCGGTTTTTGCACCTAGGGCTTGCTGTTGCTCGGATTTGAGGCGATTTTGAGGCAAAGGAAGTTTGGATTATATTTTCTCTAGGTAAGAGCTACACTTTGAACTAATAATTTGAGTTTATCAGAACTTTTCCTGACAATTTTCATAGGTAGGTGTCCCCACTGAAATTTTCCAAAAAGAGTAAATTTGAATTTGTCAGTCAGCGTTGAAATTTCTGACGTGGAGAAAAAGAGTATCGCCTTCCCACTTTTTTTGCTTGCATTTTTAATAAAAGGACAATCACCTGTACCATCACGATGCTCCTTATAAGTTGAAGGGAAGACGACCACCGTCTCCCCGTGAGGATTACGCACCACGTGGGCAAAGGAGATTTTGTCAGGTTCAACCGAAGAAGAAGGAGCTCCATCACATCAAAGAGAAGCCTTGCAAGTCAGGTAGAGGGCAAAAAAGACGAGCAGAAGAGTTCAGGGCAAAGCTGGCAGAAGACAGGAGAAGCAAAATGCGCAGAAGATAGGGCACGAAATTACAGCTCGGCAAACAACCACAGCTCGATCCGCGCAGAAAAGAACCGCAGAAGAGGCGCAAAGGAGGAGAATGAAATTGCAGAAAGCAGACGCCGAAGCCCTTCGTCGTTTGCCGTGAAAGAGAAGACGAAGATCTCAAGGTAGAGTCCTTCGTCATCGTTGTCAAGTGCGGGAAACAACATCATCGTCATCGAGTGCGGGAAACTTCGTCTTCGCCGTCGAGTCAGGAATCAAACCAGGGTTTCTCCATAGCAGAGCAGATCGCCATACGAAATGATTTGCTCTTATCTATAGAAAAGTGCATACATGTTGGTTCAAAAATAGCCTAACCTGAAAATGATAAAGCAAAAGTAGCGAGAGATTATATATATATATATATATATATATATATATATATATATATATATTGAAAAAACCC